>MU761797.1:0-30647 GCA_026770625.1 Nicotiana glauca | reverse complement strand
TTAAATGCGGCGCTTGGTGGGAGGCAACCCATCGTTTTTCAAAAATTTTGTCATTTTTGAAATTTTCTTTTTTAGAATAGCTTAGAATATTATTTTTGACTAATCTGCCAATTTTTAGATTTTTTGGAGTTGATTTGCACAGGTCGGGATGGCCCATTTGTCAAAAACCAGTAGCAGCAAAAATTGGGCATCAGATCTCTGGCAAAACCGCATCTGCAAAAATTATCTCGCTTAAGCGGTATCGCAGAAGCGACACGAATGTCGCCTAAGCGGACATAGGCACAGAGGCTGTCCGGAGATCGCTTAAGCGCAACCGCAGAAGCGGTCTTTTTCCGCTGAAGCGAAAGTCGCACATGTTTTAAGTTTTAAAAAGTGTTTGGACGCCTCACTTGCCAGAAACATTTGTCTATTGTATAATATGCTCTAAAGCCCCAAAACTCTAAAAAAAAATTCAAAACTTCTTGTGAATTCTTCCTTCCTTGCACAAGAATCAGGTAATGTCCTCATGTACTCTTTCTCTTTTTCTCTTCTTCTTCATTACCAACCGCCCCCATTTGTTTTATTGTAGTTTATGTGATGTGTTAAACACGTTCTTTACTTTAGGGCAGTTGGTATTAGAATGTGAGGAAATTGGTTGAGTGTAGGCTTGTATGTGCTGTTAGTGTACAACAAATTTTGGGAAGTCTGAGTACCAAAATTGTTCAAAAAGAGTTCAAGTTTAAATTGCCCGCAAAATGTTCGACATAATGTTTAAAAGAAATCTTTTTGCTATGCTTCACAAAAGGGGTCTTAATTGAATCATAAGTCATGTACTGCACTAATTTAAAAGTCTTGAGTATAAATTATGTGCCAACAATTGGATTTGAGAATCAAAAATTGCAAAATTTTCTGGGCAGTGAAGAAGAAGACGTAAGGTGCAGAAGCGAAAATTTTTTCGCAGGAGCGTAACCGCTTCTGCGGTAAAACAAACGCAGAAGCAAAAATGAAAAGGAGAAAATCGCAAAAGCGATCAGAAATTCGCAAAAGCGACGACGCTTATGCGGTTTTGTTTTTGCAGAAGCGAAGACTGGGAAATTTCTGTGATTCCAGTAGCTTTGCATCAGAGGCTTCCCGGGCCCGTTCAACCTAAATTTTTGGCTCAATTGCAGTGTTTTGAATTGCTTAACATGGTTCTATTGCCCGACTGACATTGTATTGATTTTATGTAGGTGTTTCAATTTAAAATGAACTCAAACACAAGCGGACAACTAAGAGAAATCGAAGAAGATATTGATGAGCCCTTTGATGATTCGCGCTTCATGTCTGCTGCATGTGAGCGTCGATATCTGGACGACCTCATCAGGAGGAGGGTCATTCTTGAAAAGGGAATACATGAAGATAAATTAGCCGAAAAGATTCCGGACATCTACGCTCGGCTCAACTCATCAGGATGGTCTTGCTTCATCACCACTNTCGTCATCAGAGGTAAAGCAGTGAGGTTTGGGATTGAGCAAATCAATGACACGCTGGGTATTCCCAACTTTCCGGTGGAGCAGGTACAAGCAAAAGATAATTGTGAAAATGGAGCATGGCTTGTATCTAAACTCTTCCCTCCGCACTTGAGAGACAAATGGGGCAACAAGAGAAAAGGGTTCAAATCAACCGACTTCATGGCTGAGGCAAAGATATGGCTATACATCCTATGCAACAGGGTCTCTCCGTGCGGAAACGTTACAGATGTCTCCCACACTCGAGCATTGATTATTGCATGTCTATTGGACGACATTCCTGTGAATGTCGGATACTACATTCTGCGAGAGATGAGAGAGTACTTGAGAGACAAAGATGCAGGCATGATGTTCCCCTCCCTGATCACACAGCTGTGCACCAGAGCAGAGGTTGACGTCCGTAGCACCGATCGGTGGCTACCAGCGGACAAACCTTTTCATCCTTTGAGAGTGACGGGAGAGGGAAGTGTGGTCAAAAGCAAAAAGAGAAAAGTCACCACTACCACTACTGCTTCAGAGTCTTCACAGGCAGCTGTACAGGGACCATTAGGGATACTAAATTCCGAGCTTGCATCTATTCGGGAGTTAGTATCACAGCTTCCGAGTGGGTCCTCATCCTCCCAGCCCGGGCCTTCATATTTCTCTAGGGATGACATGCAAAATTACTTGGATGAACAGAAGAGTCAGAAGGAATATATTGAGAAGATGGCTGCATCCGTGACTAGATTGGAGGGAGCCTATGGCACTTTGGCCAAGGCCCATACCACCCTTCAGGAAGACTTTGAGAAGGAGAAGAAGAAGAACAAGAAGAACAATAAGAAGGGCAAACTCATGATCAGAATGTGGAGAGGCATCAAGGCCATCTTCAAATGGGGAAACCCAGACAAGAAGATACCTGTAGCGGCCCGAGATGACAGCGAGGAGTAATCCTTCATGTCTAGTGACGGTGGTGACGATGATGATGATGACGATGAGGAGACCGAGGATGAAGGAGCCACGAGCACAGCTCAGCACTGATCAGCCGTCCTCCCACAGTCTGCTAGTCTGATGCAGACCTCAGGGAGACCCTCAAACTAGTTATTCTTTATATTTGATATTGTGCAGTGGGGACACTGCAATGTTTTAGTTGGGGGTGGCTATTGTACTGTATTCATGTTTTGAGATTATGTGCCCTTGCCGGGCGTATGTTTATGTTATGGATACTGTATGCCCTCGCTGGGCTTGTGACTATGCTGTTTTGTACATTGTGTGCCCTTGCCGGGCTTGGTTTGATTAGTCGTATTTGTGTTTTTATTTTGCTTTCGTTATTTATTTTTCTTCTTATTTAGCTTATATTTTTAGTAGTATTAGCTTCTTTTATTTTAGTATCCTTTTAGAAGTCTTCTTTTCTTTTATTTTCATTACCTTAAATAAAATTTCCTTGGGTTTTCTTCATGCTACGGTTCTTTCCCAAGGAACACTTTTGAAGTGAACCGGGTGACTTTTCCCGATGATGGATAGATTGACAACTTTCTTAAGGGAATTAGTCGTGTTTTGCTAGGATGAGGCTTTTGGATTATTTGGTACTAATAAAATTAGTCTCTTGTATGTAAATGGTAAATTAAGAATGCCCCTCCGAAATAATTCTTGTGATAAATTTTTGGCTCTTTTAGTGACTCTTTTGCCCACTAGTTTGGATATTGCTCTAGATGCCATTAAAAAAAATGAAATTGATCCGTCTTGATTAATTCATGTGCCATGTGTGTTAGTGTTTGTGAAATAAATCTTGTGTTTACTTCTATCATCTAGAACTTGCCCGGTTGGTCTTTCGATGCTAATGAGAGTATGTTTGGTTGGAGGAATGACCTTAGGCATTCTTTGTTTATTTACGAAAACCTCTTTAGCCTTTCAAGCCTACCCTTGCTTTAATAATATCACTAATACCCTATTTGAGCCTTGAAACCTTTTTCTTTGGCCAACTCGTTACAAACCTTTGACCTTCTTGAAAAATAAATTCCTCTTTTGAACCCGTCCCTCCTTGAACATTGAGAATGAGGCTAAAAGCCTAAGTTGGGGGTGTGGTGCTAAAGTAAAAATTGGTAAGGTTGTACATTGAGTGAAGGATCATATGCCTCAAAGTGTTCGTATTAACTCAATCAAGCTCCAAAAGAAAAATATGTATAAAACAAAAAAAGAGAATTGTTTGAATATATATATTATGGAGCCTTGAAAAAAGAGAATTGTATATACATATTATGGAGCCTTGAATTTTTTTTGGAGAGGTATGTAAGTGATTCTATATTGGGAACTAGTTGCCAATGAGGCGATGTGAGTTGAAGAGAATCAAAGTGCAAAAAGAATGAAACTTGTGAGTAGTGTTCAAGGAGGGTGAAGTCACTTGTACCCAAATGTTTATCCAACCCGTCCCGAAACCTACATTACAAGCTCAAAAAGTCCTTATGGGACCTCCAACCGAACATTCTTGAATAAGCGATGAATTAAAATAAGCGCAAGCTTATGGTATGAAATGTTGTAACACTTGAAGTCTTTTGCGAGAGTGAGTGTTCTTGAAAAATTTATCCCGTATGTTGTATTGTAAATATAGTGATTTTGGGTCTTTCTTTCTTGTGAGGGCACATGAATTAAGAGAGATTGGTGAAATTGAATAAAGTGAGCATTTGTAGTGAACTAGTGAGTTTGAGTCACTTCTTGAGGCTTAGTTTTATCACTTGATTATTTTGAAACTCCCTTGCACATTGTTGAAGTTGTTTGTCTTTATGAGGGAGTCATTTTGGAATGATGTGCATACTTGAGCCTAATTTTTAGTACCAACCAAATCCATTAGTATGGTGTTCAAATTGGAGAATGTGATATGTAAAAAATAGCAATACCACTTGTGTTGTAAATGGTGAATCCTCATTGAAGTTTTGGTTTTGATTTGCTTGAGGACAAGCAAAAGCTTTAAGTTGGGGGTGTTGATGAGTGGTGATTTTACCACTCATTCTAGCCTCTTTTCCGTAGCTTTTATGTCCTTTTAATTATAAAATGAGGTTGTTTATGGTGGTTATTGTTAGATTTTCAGGTAAATGATGCTACGAAGTGAGTTGAATTGAATTGAAGTGGAATTGAGCAAAAAGAAGGTGAAACCATGCAAAAAGCTCCAGTGAATTCCGCTTCTGCGGATGAATGGACGCAGAAGCGACGTCCGCTTCTGCGATTGAAGAACCGCTTCTGCGGTTTTAGTTGAAAAGGCAAGAACCGCTTTTGCGGTTGAAGTTCCGCTTTTGCGGATGCGCAGAAGCGCTTTACTTTCCGCTTCTGCGGAACAGGCACTATTGAGGAAACCGCTTTTGCGGTTGAATTTCCGCTTTTGCGGAAGCGCAGAAGCGACGTGTTTTCCGCTTCTGCGGTCTCTTGCACTTTGACGAATTCCGCTTGTGCGATCAGCTTTCCGCCTTTGCGGAACCGCATCTGCGGTTGCTTTTCCGCAGATGCGAAAGCAGTGCATCAGGCCTGGGGCAAATTGGACATTTCGTAATTTCTCACCCCAAATCAGTTTTATACTCGTCCCAGCATATTTTTGAAAGATCTTTGGCTTATTTTCAGTCCTCATAGACTAGAGAGAACATTTTTGGAAGCTAGGGTTTTTGCACACACACTTGGGTCTTGAAGATTGAAGCTTGTGGTTAAGATTTTCTTACCCATTTATGTTTATTTCTTCATTTCCTTGCTTTGTATTGAATATTTAAGTGTGTAGTATTTATTTCCAACACTTGAACCTTGTTTATGGAAATATTCATATTTAAAGTGTGGATTAAATACCTTGTTGTGCTTATGTATTGAATGATTTTTATTCTTTTATGAAGTGAGTTATTGTTACTTTAATTATTCTTGTTCTTTAATGTTTCCAAAGGGATTAGCTAACCCTAGGACTCGCCCATTAACTCCGAATTGATTTTGGGAAAAATAGTTTGGGGTTGGGAAAGATTAATTAACAAGAACTTGAGGCGTTAACCCTCATTTTATAGATTCTACCTAGGGATAGGATTGAACTACTTGTAGCCTTCCGGGTGTGCTTAATCTTCTAATTGTGATTAGGGATAATTCAATTAGGAAGTCTTGTTAGTTTTTGGAAGAAGCTAATTAAGAATTATTATCCGTGGCTAATTAACATAAACTCGCTCATATTTGTAAAATCATGAAATACATTGGATCGTTACTTGAGTGTAATTCCCGATGCAACCATACTTGTAGCCATTGATCATTTTACTTGCTTTCTAGGTTAGTTTACATTTCCGCAATTAGATATAGAAACATTTTCCAACAAAAATTCTTAGTGTTTGGCATTGCGCAACTAGCGATAATTTTCTTATATGCCTAATCGCCTACACATTGTTCTCTGTGGGATTCGACCCCGACTCATAGTTGGGTAAATTATATTGCTGCGACCGTGTCTATTGCTTTTTAGTAGTGGATTTGGACGTCATCAAAATTCAACAACCGGGGCGGACCAAGTCACAATCCCCAACGGTGCTCTACTCCACGCTCATATCCGACGTGCAAGTCACCTCAATACAGCACTATGATGTGCAAATCCGGGGCGTCAAACCCTCAGGATATCATTTACAAGTATTACTCACCTTGAACCGGTAAAATCTCTAGCTCGCGACGCCTTTACCCCTCAAATCGGCCTCCACGCGTGTCGAATCTAACCAAAATCAGAGCGAATACATTATAATATGCCAAGGGAACAATACCCAATCGAAAACAATCGGAATATAGCAAAAATCTCGAAACTAACAAAACCCAAGTCCCGAGCCCGCTTCTCAAAAAATTACAAAACTCACATTACCAGATTCCTCGTCTCACCACGAGTCTATACATATCAAATTTACCAAAATCGGAGTCCATTTGACCCTCAAAATTCCATTTTTAGATCATAACTTCTCAAGCCCTAACTTACCCCATTTTGGTGAATTTCCACTAATTTCCATGTTAAATCTATCATACCATGTATTTAAGCCAAGGGACTTACCTCCAATCGATTCCCAGTCAAATCTTCCTTAAATTCTCGCCAAAAGCTCCCAAGGTCGCCCAACAATGATGGAAAATATCCCAAGCTCGCGAATGAAATATTCAATAAAAACCCTTCTGCCCTGGCCGATTTTCACTTCTGCGGTCCCGCTACCGCTTATGCGGGACCACTTTTGCGGCCAAATCCCTGCTTCTGCGGATATTCCTTTAAAATGTCAAAGCCGCTTCTGCGGCTAAATTTCCGCTTCTGCTGAACTCCCTCTCAAGGTCAACACCGCTTCTGCGACTATTCGTCCGCTTCTGCGGACCCGTTGATGCGGAAAAGGGTCCGCTTCTGCGGAACTACCTTACCACCCCAGGGACCACTTCTGCGGTGAGTCCTCCGCTTAAGCGTCTCCGCTTCTGCGGTACAAGACCCGCAGAAGCGAGAATACCATATGCAGCAACCTACAACAATATACAAACTCCCAAAACTCCCCGTTTAACCATCCGAACTCATCCCGAGGCCCCCGGGACCTCAACCAAAAGCACCAACCCATCCTAAAACGTTATCCAAACTTGTTCCAATCCTTAAAACACATCAAACAACACTAAAATCATCAATTCACATCGGGTTCAAGCCTAAGTTCTTCAAAAACTTCTGGAATGCACTTTCATTCAAAAACCCAACCAAACGACATTCGAATGATCTGAAAATTTGCACACATATCCAAAATCACCCAACGAAGCTATTGCAACTCTCGGAATTCCATTTTGACCCTCGGATCAAAATCTCACCTATCAACCAGATTTCGCCAAAATACTAACTTCGTCAATTCAAGCCTAATTCTACACCGGACCTCCAAAATCAATTCCGATCATGCTCCTAAGTCACAATTCACCTCCCGAAGCTAACCGAATCACCAGAAATCACATCCGAGCCCTCTAACTCAATAAACAATATTCGGTTGACTTTTCAAACTTAAGCTTTCCTTAAAGAGACTAAGTGTCTCATTTCTTATCAAAAGTCAATTCAAATTAACTCTAACACACCACATACCGATAACGAAATATGAAGAAGCATGAAATGGGGGAAACGAAGCAATAACACATGAGACGACGAGCCGGGTCGTCACATCCTCCCCAACTTAAATAAACGCTAGTCCTCGAGCGTACCCAGATTTGTCCTAGAAGCCAACCAATACTTAAATGACCTTACCAAGCATATACCCGGGGTGATCCCACGTCACCCTATCTTACATATGTCCAATAATACAACACAGCTGAGCCCATCTAGACCATAAACCATAGAACCACATTGCACTTTCGAAATCATACCCAGAATAAACCCGAACCAGTTGTAATAACCCATACCTGCAACCTCAATGAAATCATATGATATACCACATAATCCAAGCACCCGAAACGATAACTTCTATTCACAGTGGTTACCCAGAACAACCAAATACCGATAGAAAATCTCTTATTAGCTGAAGTTTCACTCCAACACTTTTGTATCCTACCAATGATGATGAAACACGCAGTAAACCATAACTATTTCTCAGACCAATCATTCATGAAGGCATTTCTCCCCTTTTTGACTAATACCACAGCAGATTCCGAGCTGAGCCTCGATATTATCCTTTCAACAAGCTGAAATCAAATTTGTTCGTATTCATTAATTATTCCAACGATCTCCTCAAATCCAACACACCACTCTAGTGATATGACACCTCAATACGGGCCTAAGCCTCAACTTGAATAATACACGCACCAACGAGGAACGGTCTGAACATACTCAAATCATGGAAAATGACTCAAACAAAAGAGTTGTACCTCAAACTCATCCGTACCATTACAACACAAGGTACATCATAGGAATAGAATACATAAATCTACCCCGAAGGGTCTAATCTCGCGATCTTATCCAAACACTGTTACACATGAAGCACCTCAAGTCACTATACTCAAAATTGACAAACACGCACGATTGATATCTGGAACCCAAACAAATCATTATACCCATGGTGAAGAAAGTAATATACACCATATGATCCTCAAAAGGACACAACCGATGCGCCATTCGCCGAGCAACACCCAATACGGACTTTCCTTAGAAACCAGGAAGCAAGGCATACAAAATAGCATTTGGAAAACTATTCTCAACATCACACTATTGCGGCATGCAACCCGATTCAGATAACATACCCGTGGCGGCGTGCCACCCGATCCACACAAATATATCACATAGGGAGATGCACATCGAGCCAAATTTGCTCATTATTACAAAATACCGAGTATCGGTCGTTAGAATACTGAGTGCATAATGATATCTACATATAGCGTTGTAAGCCACAAAACTCAAACATAATCCGAAAATCATAACGCCTCACAGCACAGAAAAGCATCTCATAGATCTCCCCAGATCACTAGCAGGCTCAATAACGATAGATTCAACCTGTCCCTCAATAATACATATCGGGGCCAACCAAGCCATCTCAATCTAAATATGTAGCCACATTGGCCTGCCAACGAGCTCAATACAAAGAAGCCTGAAGCTGCTCCTTCTACTATTATAACTCTGGCTGAAGCCGTACGATACGGTGCCCGGCACCAAATAAATGCCGAAATCCACAATCTCACCCGACGACATGCCCGGCCACAAGAAACATATCCAAGAAAGCCCCTCTATACCGGAACTTAATCAATGGTAGGAACCTCTACACTGACATCCGCCATAAAGGCCCAATTAAGGAAAAGCAATCCTTCCCAGCCGTCCGCTGGTCTTTAGAATACAAACCACTATGCTAGAACATAATCCAATGCACCTCGCCACGCAACCCGTGGCATTCTCCAACATAGCCCATAGCACAATAGTCTAGAATAACCCAACACTGAGACAACCAGCCTACACCCCAATATCATATCCAGAATATAATATACCAAGCAAAGAAAGATCCACTCGGGATTCCAAATCCCAATAGTCGCCAAACAGTATTGATACCTACGATCCACAACCACTGCATAGCCTGAACATGAGAACTCCTAGTCTCCAATTCTGTATAGCACACGAATCACCAAACAAACTCAGATATCAACAGTCGATCTATCAAGAAAAATGCCGCAACACTACCGAAGTGCCATCAACTTAATCATATTGCCCTTTTTCTGAAACATATACCCTCGTCAAATCACTTCCAATTAGCAGTATCATCTCCTTGGTTATTTGAGGCTACCCGTTGCCTAAGAATTTTTTTTTGAACTTCCTTTAAGAACTGAACTGTAACTCATCTAGCTAAGTCCTTCCGTCAATCTTATCTAGAAGAGAATAATCACTCATTCCATGTTTCGCATGCCCCAAGAAAATATATACATCTCCGAACCACGGTAAAGCTCAACAAGAACTCTCTCCCAATTCCATCTTCACGAACTAAACTGTCAGGACTGAATCCTTCTATACTAACCGAGCTAAGCCAGCTGTCAAAACTCAAGAGCATTACTGAAAAATGCCTATAAGGCTCATTACCTCGAACACATATGAAGAATTAATCATACCCTCACCATACTGATTCGGTCTATTATCAAGCTATTCCGTCTATCAAATTCCCTTATGATTCATCATCAACTTGACATTCTTCCTTGCTGTAGCATCACAATGCCTCAATCCAGGCCTACCACACGAGACTCGAACATAAGACCACACTGTCTTAAAACCATGAGCCACTGAACAATCTCTTAAATGTTCCCAGAAATAACACATTCCAGAGTACTTTACCCCGAAGAACTTTCTGCGAATCTGAAATTAGTTACCATCACCTCCCAGATACTGATACATAGAATTCCATAATTAACATAAAATACCACAAGTCTTGATCTTTTCTAATGGAAACACAGTCTCCAACCAAATACACAACCTTACGACACCTGATCATCACATGTAGAACCATTTTCGAGAGTCATTCACTCTATTCAACTTGCATTTAGCCTGCTCAGCTAACAAAACACATGTGCCTCATTGGCACTCTGACACCACAGGATACGACCTCATCTCAATACAAACAAGCATCTTCCTTCTCTATACACTGGCATTCTTTACCAGCAACAGCTCAAGACATCCTATTATTTCGTCACATCTACGAAGCACCATATAACCTTTGTCAAAATTTTGCTTCGCTCGTGCCATCCTCAGCTCAATTTCCGCAACCAGAATTAATTTGCCAGCAAACCTTGAAACGGAACCAACATAGCACATAACCGTGCAATCAGCTAATCAACAGTAATCTCCCCAACTTGGCTCGAAGCCATATATCAGGACACACTCAATAGCCCATAGTACTTTTACTCTAATGATGCCACAATATCATAGTGAGATTAAACTCAAATCACCTACTAGTTTATGAAAACACAGATCATCTGGTACTGAAATCCTCTACAAACCTCGTATTCATCCCCATATCAGCTGAGTCCACTCTCTTAAGCGACCTAAAATTTCAAATTACAACACGTACCCTTCAGTTATACATGGGATCTTCTAACGGACACATAAGGATCATACCACTCAAGAACACTCCACAGGAGATAACCCACCTGCTTCGCCTCAGTTTATTACTTTGGCATACCTTCCATTCATGGATGTTACACAGTCAATTTAGTCTTCCTGAGTCGGAACTCATACCGCCACATGTAATGCACTTCACTTTTCAACCAGGAGATACGAAAATATTCTTCACGTGCCCATAATTGGGGCTACACATCAAGCCACAATAGGAATCGAATCACTTAACAGTCCATATACTATCCTGCAGACTTCTTCGTCACTACCAAATCATATAAACATATCTCGCCGAACTAACATACTCGTCACCTGGATATCCAACCGCCATTCCGGGTAATAGGGACAATACCGAACATATAAGTGCAAAACACTTGCTCACCAAGTCAGCACCTCATTGCTCAAGCCATAGGCAAAGTTTCAGCCTCAAGTCCTCCAAACTGGCCCAACATCAACTCATAGAAACCATATCTCGCCCCTCGATCGGGGAATCACAAGCCATCAAGGCACATCTGATACTGAGCGCTCACGTGCGTATACAATCACGTGGAAGGAATTTCAAGAGTTATATCTCGAGCTGAATCATGTACGCACGATAAGAATTCCAAGAAAGTGAAGTTTTTCTAAAGGTTCTGCAGCCTCTCAAGGATAAATACAGATTTCTCCGTACCGATCCGCGAGACTCTACTAAACCTGCTCATGACTCGTGAGACCTAGTAACCTAGGCTCTGATACCAACTTGTCACGTTCCAACTTCCAAACCCGATCGTAATGGCGCCTCTCGTGAAGACAAGGCCAGCCAACTAACCCAAATCTTCTCTTTAACAATCATTACATATAATGAATAGAAAATACAACTTAATGGCATTAAAAACTGTTAATTACAACCCAACACAACCCGACCGGGGTGCCACAAGTTACAAGCATCTAAAGAAGATTGAACACAACTACTGGGCCAATAATAATATACAGAATAAAAATTTGGAATCAAAAGATGAAGTCCGGTGCCGCAAACACTGGCGGTCACCTTGCCCGCTACAGTAGTAATACCTTCAATCAAGTATTAACCCGCTTCCGGGTGAACAATACCTGCAACTGCACGCGAGGTGCAGGGAGTAAAGTGAGTACTCCAACTCAATGAGTAATAAAAGTAAATAATAACTGAGCAGCAAGAAATCCCGTAAAGCAACCAACAAGCTATACAGAAGCCGAGTACAATTTTCGAGAAAACAGTGAAATCAATGAACTCTGTAGAAATGTTTTGGCTCAGTTGAAATCTCTTTTGAAAATGGTCTTTTCAATAATTACAAAATTGTTTAAAAATAGTTAGTGCCAATTAGCATAGAAAATCCGCCCCTCGGGCACAAATACCGCAGCATAACAGGTAAAAATGCAAATAAGTATGTAAGATGAGCACATAAAAGTTCGCCCCTCAGGCACATCTCAAACAGCACCAGCCCTTCGGGCTCAATATCAACCGCTCAAAATAGTATCAGCCCCTCGGGCTCAGTCTCAATCACATGGTACAACATCAGCCCCTCGGACCCACTCCCAACTCACATCAGACCCTCGGGCTCACTCCCAACTCACATCAGTACAACATCAGCCCCTCGGGCTCATTCTCACTCATATGGGTACCCGCGCTCACTGTGGGTGTGCAGACTCCAGAGGCGCTCCTACAGCCCAAGCGCTATCAATAAGGCCGGAAAGCCTGAACAATATCAATATGAGGCCTGAAAGCCTGCTCATAATACACTCGAGGCCTGAAAGCCTCCTCATATAACACTCGAGACCTGAAATCCTCCTCACCAATCACTCGAGGCCTGAAAGCCTCCTCGCATCACTCGAGGCTTGAAAGCCTCCTCACATCACTCATCAGATCCTCAATCATGGCCCTCGGACTCAATTAGTCCAAAATAATCATAAGCCCCTCGGGCATCAATGAAAACAAAAATGCTCAGCTCAAACAGTAGTTCAAATATCAGTTAAAACTCAAGGTTGAGTAAAAATATAGCCGAGTTCATGAAACAGTGTAATTCAAATGGACTGAGTTCAAATAATATTTCAAATAGTGAGGAAAACAGTGATGATAGCTCACAAGGAGTTCAAACAGTCGGCAATACGACCCAAATATGGCAATAAGCCCAAGTCATAGTGAAAAACAACACGTCATAGTCAAATACGCGGTAAAATCAACAACCGGGGCGGACCAAGTCACAATCCCCAATGGTGCTCTACCCCACGCTCATATCTGGCATGCAAGTCACCTCAATACAGCACTATGATGTGCAAATCCGGGGTGTCAAACCCTCAGGATATCATTTACAAGTATTACTCACATCGAACCGGTGAAATCTCTAGCTCGCGACGCCTTTGCCCCTCAAATCGGCCTCCACGCGCGTCGAATCTAACCAAAATCAGAGCGAATACATTACAATATGCCAAGGGAACAATACCCAATCGAAAACAATCGAAAACAATCGGAATATAGCAAAAATCCCGAAACTAACAAAACCCGAGCCCCGGGCCCGCTTCTCAAAAAATTACAAAACTCACATTACTGGATTCCTCGTCTCACCACGAGTCTATATATATCAAATTTACCAAAATCGGAGTCCATTTGGCCCTCAAAATTCCATTTTTACATCATAACTTCTCAGGCCCTAACTTACCCCATTTTGGTGAATTTCCACTAATTTCCATGTTAAATCTATCATAATCTCATGTATTTAAGCCAAGGGACTTACCTCCAATCGATTGCCAGTCAAATCTTCCTTAAATTCTCACCAAAAGCTCCCAAAGCCGCTTCTGCGGCTAAATTTCCGCTTCTGCGGAACTCTCTCTCAAGGTCAACACCGCTTGTGCGACTATTCATCCGCTTCTGCGGACCCGCTTCTGCGGAAAAGGTCCGCTTCTGTGGAACTACCTTACCACCCCAGGGATCGCTTCTGCGGTGAGTCATCCGCTTAAGCGCCTCCACTTCTACGGTTCAAGACCCGCAGAAGCAAGAATACCAGATGCAACAACCTACAGCAATATACAAACTCCCAAAACTCCCCGTTCAACCATCCGAACTCATCCCGAGGCCCCTGGGACCTCAACCAAAAGCACCAACCCATCCTAAAACGTTATCCAAACTTGTTCCAATCCTCAAAACATATCAAACAACACTACAATCATCAATTCACATTGGATTCAAGCCTAAGTTCTTCAAAAACTCCCAGAATGCACTTTCGATAAAAAACCCGACCAAACGACGTCCAAATGACCTGGAAATTTGCACACATATCCAAAATCACCCAACGAAGCTACTGAAACTCTCGGAATTCCATTCCGACCCTCGTATCAAAATCTCACCTATCTACCGGATTTCGCCAAAATACTAACTTCGTCAATTCAAGCCTAATTCTACACCGGACCTCCAAAATCAATTCTGATTACGCTCCTAAGTCACAATTCACCTCCCGAAGCTAACCGAATCACCAGAAATCATATCCGAGCCCTCTAACTCAATAGTCTATATTCGGTTGACTTTTCCAACTTAAGCTTTCCTTAAAGAGACTAAGTGTCTCATTTCTTATCAAAAATCAATTCAAATCAACTCTAACACACCACATACCGATAATGAAACATGAAGAAGCATGAAATGGGGGAAACGGAGCAATAATACATGAGACGACGGGCCGGGTCATCACATTAGTCCAACTAGAAAATTATAAAGAAAGGGAGGCTAAGGTTACGAAGTAAGGTCAGATGGTCAAGGAAAGCTTAGGTTATGAAATCACTTAGCCGTTTATTAGTTTCAAAATAAAAGAAAAATAAAAGTAAGTAGTGAGGTGTCGATACATAGTTGCATCAGCTGTGGATATAGACTAGGCTAAGGATGAGCAAGATATGTGAAAGAAGGGGGGCTTGCCTCCTTATTCCCTTTTACCTATGCCATGATGCTCATGGGGCAGCTCAAATTGATTGAATCTTTCTCATTCATCCTAGTCGGAACTTGTATGCAACACTTATACCTAAAATATATAGATATGATTGGCGCCTAACCATTCACATCAGGTGAATCAAAATCACATAATAACAATCGACATTCGTAAACATAATGAGTCTAATAAGGATATGTCACGACCCCAACCCCGGTCATGATGGCGCCCAACACACTGCTAGGCAAGCCCGTCCAATTTAACAACCTTAACCATTTCTATACAGTTCATAATTAATTAACACAGACAAATTACTAAGTCATAATACTGGAAATCTGAGATAGAGTTAAAACACGCGGAATCCCAATTAACAACACTACTATATAGCCCGAAGAATCCGGTGTTGCAAGTCTGAGCCTATAATACATGAGTATCAACCTACTATATATCGTTCTAAAGAAGTACGGAATAAAGCAATAAGATAAAGGGAAGATTACGGTTGCGGATGTCATACAACTACCTTGATGCTCTCAGATATGTGCTGCCCAGCTGGAAGTCCTCAACAGTATCAGATGTACCTGGATCTGCAGGCAAGGTGCAGAGGGTAATGTGAGTACTCCGGCCCAGTGAGTAATAACCATAAATAAAGGCTGAGAATAAGAAATCCTGGATATATACATTGTAATATATAAATACAACAATTTAAACCAAGTAGTATAAAATTAGTAAACCAGTGAAAACAAATTATGGAAATGCTGCAACAAATAAATAAATAAATGACAGTCAAATAGGAAATGCAACACATAGTACGGTGCTCTCTAGTACCCGTTGCGGCGTGCAATCCGCTCTATTTATTTATCATCGATGGCGCTCGCTAGGGGTGTGCAGACTCCGGGAGGGGCCCCTTACGGCCCAAGCGCAATATCAAGCCATCTCGTGGCATCAACTAGGCCCTCAGCCTTATATCAATATCAATATAATACTGTTGCGACGCGTATCCCGATCCCTTACTCAGTCTAGAATAACATAAGCCCTCAGCAATAACAAAGTAGTAGTTCTCAGCCCAAAACATCGTTAGAAATATCATTTAAGTTTCAAATCTGAGTAAAAGTGGCTGAGTTTGCAAAACAGTTTTTAACAATAGGGCTGAGTCCAAGTATTATGTCAAAATAGTGAGGAAACAGAAATAACAACCCCTGAAGGGTCCAAACCGTTGGCACGAAGCCCAAATGTGACAATTTATCCAAATAATGATGATATCAAGTAAGTTTCAATCAAATACACGGTAAAAAAATCACTCGAGATGGACCAATTCATAATCCCCAATAGTAACGACCCTGCGCTCATCATCAAGCGCGTGTCTCACCTCAATATAGCAATACAATATGCAAATCCGGGGTTTCAAACCCTCAGGACATCATTTACATTCATTACTCACCTCAAGCCGGCCAAAACTCTAGCTCGCTATGCCCTTGCCTCTCAAATCGGCCTCCTCGCACGTCGAATCTGACCAAAACCACAACGAATACGTCACAATATGCCAAAGGAATAATACCCAATCGAAAACAATTGAAAAATATTAAAAATCCCAAAATTGGCAAAACCTGAGCCCCAAGCCCATTTCTCGAAACTGAGAAATTTTCATATCTATGGGTTCCTTATCTCGCCACGAGTCTATACATATAAATAACACCAAAATCGGAGTCCAAATGACCCCTCAAATCCTAATTTTTTTTGTTCTCTTAAGTTCAAGCCCTAAACCACCATCTTTGTCCATTAATTTCTTAAATTTTCAGTCCTAATCCATGTAATAGCACCATAGAATCGTGTTTTGGATTGAAAAATCCATACCTTATCGAAGCTCCTCAAAAACCCTCTTCAAAATCTCCCACAATTCTCCAAGTCCGAAGTTAGAAATGAGAAACCCTTCAAAATTCGCGATCATGAACTTAAATACTTCTGCCCAGGCAAAACCGTTTCTGCGGTAAAAATCCCGCTTTTGCGGTACTGCTTCTGCGGCAAAGGTTCCGCTTTTGCAAAAATTACTAAAACCCCAGGGATCGCTTCTGCGACCTAAATTCTGCATCTGCGGCTCCTCGTTCGCTTCTGCGGAAACAGCTTCAAGCCCAAAACTAGCACCTGCGGATCCCCTTTTGCACCTGCGACTCCACTTGTGCCGCTTCCTCCTTGCTCCTGCGATACCGCTTCTGCGGTCCCAATTCTGCAGAAGCGAAAATACCAGAAGCAACAGCAAATTCTAAATTGCACAAGTCCAAAACTTCCCATTAACCATCCGAAATCACCCTGAGCCCCCCGGGGCCTCAACCAAAAGCACCAACACATCCTATAACATCATTCAAACTTATTACAATCATCAAAACACCTCAAACAACACCAAAACCATCAAATTACATCGAATTCAAGCCTAAGTTCTTCTAAAACTTCTGAAACACGCATTCGATCCAAAACCCAACCAAATCACCTCCGAATGACCTGAAATTTTGCACACACATCCCAAAATCACCTAATGAAGCTACTGCAACTCTCGGAATTCCATTCCAACCCTCGGATAAAATCTCTCCTATCAACCGAAATTAGCCAAAATACTAACTTCGCCAATTCAAGCCAAATCCTACACCGGACCTCCAAAACGACTTCCGATCACACTCCTAAGTCACAAATCATCCCCCGAAGCTAACCGAACCACCAGAAATCACATCCGAGACCTCTAACACATAAGTCAACATCCGGCTGACTTTTCCAAACTAAGCCTTCCTTAAAGAGACTAAGTGTCTCATTTCCTTCAAAAATCAGTCCAAACCAACTTGATCGCTCAAGACACTGATAATGAAGCATAGAGAAGCAGAAAATGGGGAAACGGGGTGGTAACTCATGAGATGACGGGTCAGGTCGTCACATCCTCCTCAACATAAATAAACGATCGTCCTCGAGCGAGTCAAGAAACATACCTGAAGCCTCAAACAGGTGGGGATATCTGCTCCGCATCTCCCACTCGGTCTCCCAGGTAGCCTCCTCCACGGGCTGACCTCTCCACTGTACCTTCACCGAAGCTACATCCTTTGATCTCAATTTCCGAACCTGACGCTCCAAAATGGCTGCTGGCTCTACGTCAAAAGTCAAATCACCCGCCAACTGAACTGTACTGAAATCCAGAACATAGGACGGGTCCCCAATATACTTCCGGAGCATGGAAACATGGAAAACCAGAAGCACACTCGACAAGCTGGGTGGCAAGGCAAGCTCATAAGCCACCTCCCAATCCTCCTAAGTACCTCAAAAGGCCCAATAAATCGCAGACTCAAATTTCCTTTCTTTCTGAATCTCATAACACCCTTCATGGGCGAAACCTTCAACAGGACCTTATCACCAACCATGTAGGATACATCTCGAACTTTCCGGTCCGCATAGCACTTTTGCCTCGACTGCACCGTACGAAGTCTCTCCTGAATTACCTTCACTTTATCCAAAGCATCCTGAACCAAATCTGTCCCCAATAGTCTTACCTCGTCGGGCTCGAACCAACCAATTGGAAATCTACACCGTCTTCCATACAAAGCCTCATACGGTGCCATCTGAATGTTGGACTGATAGCTGTTGTTGTAGGCAAACTCTGCAAGCGGTAGAAACTGATCCCATGACCCTCCAAAATCAATAACACAGGTGCGTAACATATCTTCCAATATCTGAATGGTGCACTCGAAATACTCGTCCGTCTGAAGGTGAAAAGTTGTGCTCAACTGCACCTGAGTGCCCAACTCTCGCTGAACCGACTTCCAAAACTGAGAAGTAAACTGAGTGCCCGATCTGATATGATGGAAACTGGGACACCATGCAACCGAACAATCTCCCGAATATATAACTCTGCCAGCCGCTCTGAAGAATAAGTAGTACAAACAGGAATGAAGTGCGTGGACTTGGTCAGCATGTCTATAATCACCCAAATAGCATCGAATTTCTTCAAAGTCCGTGGGAGTCCGGTAACAAAATCCATTGTGATCCTCTCCCACTTCCACTCGGGAATAACCATCTGGTGTTGCAAGCCACCCGGTCTCTGATGCTCATATTTCACCTGCTGACAATTGAGACACCGAGCTACAATCTCCACAATATCATTTTTCATCCTCCGCCACCAATAGTATTGTCTAAGATCCTAATACATCTTTGCGGCACTCGGATGAATGGAATACCGCGAGCTGTGGGGCTTCTCCAATATCATCTCCCGAAGCCCATCCACATTGGGCACGCAAATCCGGCCCTGCATCCTCAACACACCATCCTCACTAATGGTCACGTCTCTAGCATCATCATGCTGAACTCTGTCCTTAAGGACAAGCAAATGGAGATCATCATATTGGCACTCTCTGATGCGATCATACAACCAAGACCGAGAAACTACACAAGCCAACACCTGACCAGGCTCCGAAATATCTAGTCTTACAAACCGATTGGCCAAGGCCTGAACATCAACTGCAAATGGTCTCTCCTCAACTAGAATGTATACCAAGCTCCCCATACTCACTGCCTTACAGCTCAAAGCATCGGCCACTACATTGGCCTTCCCCATATGATACAGAATAGTAATATCATAATCCTTAAGCAACTCTAGCCACCTCCGCTGCCTCAGATTGAGTTCCTTTTGCTTGAACAAATGCTGAAGACTGCGGTGATCACTGAATACCTCAGAAGATACGCCATACAAGTAATGCCTTCAAATCTTCAGTGCATGAACTATAGCAGCCAACTCTAAATCATGAACAGGGTAGTTATTCTCATGGGGCTTCAACTGACGAGAAGCATAAGCAATAACTCTACCCTCCTACATCAATGCACAGCCAATCCCAACTCTCTAAGCATCACAATACACTATATAAGAATTTGAGGTTGATGGCAAAACCAATACTGGAGCTATGGTCAAAGCTGTCTTGAGCTTCTGAAAGCGCTCCTCACACTCGTCCGACCATACAAATGGAGCACCCTTCTGAGTAAACTTGGTCAAGGGTGATGCAATAGAGGAAAAACCCTGGACAAATTGGCGATAATAACCCGCTAAACTAAGGAAGCTACGAATCTCTGTGGCTGAGGATGGTCTAGGACAACTCTAAACTGCCTCTATCTTCTTTGGATCAACCTGAATAGCCTTGCTGGACACCACGTGTCCTAAGAAAGCCACTGAACCGAGCCAAAACTCACACTAGGAGAACTTTGCATAAATCCTCTCCTCCCTCAATCTCTGTAATACCACTTGAAAATGCTCCGCCTGCTCCTCCTGACTATGCGAGTATACCAGGATATCATCAATGAACACGATAACAAACGAATCCAGATAAGCCCGAAATACACTATACATCAGATGCATGAATGCTGCTGGGGCATTGGTCAGCCCGAAAGACATGACAAGAAACTCATAGTGACCATATCTAGTCCTGAAAGAAGTCTTATGAATATCTGAACCCCTGATCTTCAACTGGTGATAACCCGAATGGAGATTAATCTTGGAAAACACCCTCGCTCCCTGAAGCTGATCAAATAAATCATCAATGCGAGGCAGGGGATACTTGTTCTTCACTGTTACTTTGTTCAATTGCTTGTAGTCAATGCACATTCTCATTGTGCCATCCTTCTTCTTCACAAACAAAACTGGCACACCCCATGGTGACACACTCGGCCGAATGAACCCCTTATCTAAGAGTTCCTGAAGCTGCTCCTTCAATTCTTTCAATTCCGCTAGTGCCATACGATATGGAGGAATGGAAATAGGCTAAGTTCCTGGCACCAGCTCAATACCAAAATCAATATCCCTGTCCGGTGGCATGCCCGATAGGTCTGTAGGAAATACATCGGGAAAATCCCTCACAACTGGAACAAAATAAATGCTAGGAGTCTCAGCTCCAACATCCCTAACAAATGCCAAATAGGAAAGACAACCCTTCCCAACCATACACTGGGCCTTCAAGAGAGAAATAACTCTACTAGGGACATAATCAGTCACACCTCGCCACTCGATCCGCGGTACACCCGGCATAGCCAAAGTGACTGTCTTAGCATGACAATCTAGAATAGCATGACACAGAGATAACCAATCCATAACCAAAATAACATCAAAGTCCACTATGCTCAATAGAAATAGATCAACTCGGGTCTTCGACCCCCAATAATCACAACACATGACTGGTACACACGGTCCACAGCTACAGTATCGCCCACCGGGGTAGACATATGAACAGGTAAAGAAAGAGACCCGCGGGGCGTACCCAAATAATGAGAAAAATATGAAGAC
This sequence comes from Nicotiana glauca, assembly GCA_026770625.1. NCBI lineage: Eukaryota > Viridiplantae > Streptophyta > Magnoliopsida > Solanales > Solanaceae > Nicotiana > Nicotiana glauca. The sequence continues at coordinate 9,392 of MU761797.1, read as the reverse complement.
ACATATGAATGGGTGGAATCCGGATCAAATAATACGGAGGCATCTCTATGGCAGACTGAAATAATACCTGTAGTGACAGCATCTGAAGTAATGGCATCTGCCCTGCCTAGTATAGCATAAAAACGAGTCTGGCCACCTCTTGATCGACCTCCACCTCTAGGGCGACCCCTGGCTGCCTGATCTCCACCCCTAGCTGACTGGGCGGGTGGTGAACTAATCGAAGCAGAAGTCGAGGGCTGGTCCCTCTGCTGAGACTGACCACTACGAAGTCGAGGGCACTGCCTCCTCATATGCCCAAACTATCCTCACTCATAACAACTACCCGGTGCTGCATATGGGGACTGAAGGGAACCCCTCGCACCGGAGTGACTACCAGATGCACTCTGCGCAGAAGAACCCTGAGCTGATTGGGCATGAGATGAACTCTGAGCTGGGAGGGCGCTGAGTGAAGACTGGCCCTGCTAAAAGCCATGATGACCATGACCTAAAGATCCCCCACAATACTCGGGATGAGCCGACTGAGCAGGCCTAAAAGAAGGTCCCTTACCATGCTAGAAATGGCCCCTAGTCGGAGCATCACTAAAATTGCCCGATCCTCGAGGCCTTTTGGCCTCCCTCTCCTCTCGCTCTCGATGGCGAACTGACTTGATCTCACGAGCGATATCAACCACCTCCTCAAATGTAGCACCCAATACTCTCTCTCTAGTCATCAAAATATGGAGATGGTAGTTAAGTCCATCCACAAATCTCCTAATCCTCTCACGATCAGACGAAATCATCCAAATAGCATGACGGGCCAACTGTGAAAACCTCATCTCTTACTGAGTCACGGTCATATCCCCCCGCATCAACCACTCAAACTGCCTACGCAGCTCCCCTCTGCAAAACTGAGGTACATACTTCTCCAAGAATAGAGCGGAGAGCTGCTTCCAAGAAAGGGGTGCTGCACCAACTGGCCTACGTATCTCAAAATCCCCCTACCAAGTAAAAACAGTCCCCGAGAACTGGAAGGTAGTAAATGCCACACCACTCGACTCAAGAATCCCTGCTGTACGGAGCATACGCTGACACTTGTCAAGAAAACCTTGGGCATCCTCGCCCTCAGCACCACTGAATGTCGGAGGCTGGAGCCTACCAAACCTCTCAAGACGACGCTGCTCATCGCCTGGCATAGTTGTGACCACGAAGTCCTGAACTGGTGCAACCGGCTGAGCTGGAAGTATTCCCGGCATCTGAAATCCCTGCCTCCCCCGGCCTATGAAGTAGCTGCTGTTGTGGTGGCTGAAACTGCCTGAGCCAGGCCGGTGCAAACTGATAAGATCTGTGCCAAGGCCTCCTAAAGACCCGGAATCACGATAGGCACAACTGGTGCCTGAACAGGTGTTGTTGGAGTGTCCATAGCTGGAGCCTGATACTGAACTGGGGCAATTGGTGGATCAGCAGGTGCTACCCCGGCCGCTCTACCTCTGCCACGACCACGACCGCGTCCGCGTCCACGGCCTCTGGTGGCGTCAATGGGTGGTACTGGTGGTCGTCCACCTCGTCCGGTAGCGCGAGTCCTCACCATCCGTGAGAGAATAGAATAAAGAAAAGTTTAGTACTCGAATCAACAAGTTCGCACGACAAGAATTTCAAGAAAATGAAGTTTTTCCTAAAGGTTCTGCAGCCTCTCGAGGATAAATACAGACATCTCCGTACCGATCCACGAGACTTTACTAAACCGGCTCATGGCTTGCGATACCAAGTAACCTAGGCTCTGATACCAACTTGTCACGACCCCAACCCCGGTCGTGATGGCGCCCAACACACTGCTAGGCAAGCCCGACCAATTTAACAACCTTAACCATTTCTATACGGTTCATAATTAATTAACACAGACAAATTACTAAGTCATAATACTGAAAATCTGAGATAGAGTTAAAACATGCGGAATCCCAGTTAACAACACTACTACATAGCCCGAAGAATCCGGTGTCACAAGTCTGAGCCTCTAATACATGAGTATCAGCCTACTACATATCGTTCTAAAGAAGTACGGAATAAAGCAATAAGATAAAGGGAAGATCAGGGCTGCAGACGTCATGCAGCTACCTTGATGCTCCCGGATATGTGCTGCCCAGCTGGAAGTCCTCAACAGTCTCAGATGCACCTGGATCTGCACGCAAGGTGCAAGGAGTAATGTGAGTACTCCGACCCAGTGAGTAATAAACATAAATAAAGGCAGAGAATAAGAAATCCTGGATAGACACATTGTAATATATAAATACAGCAATTTAAACCAAGTAGTATAAAATCAGTAAACCAGTAAAAACAAATTATGGAAATGCTGCAATAGATAAATAAATAAATGACAGTCAAGTAAGAAATGCAACACATAGTATGGTACTCTCTAGTACCCGCTGCGGCGTGCAGCCCGCTCCATTTATTTATCGTCGACGACGCTCACTGGGGGGTGTGCAGATTCCGGGAGGGGCCCCTTACGGCCCAATCGCAATATCAAGCCATCGCGTGGCATCAACTAGGCCCTAGGCCTCATATCAATATCAATATAATACTGCTGCGGCGTGTAGCCCGATCCCATACTCAGTCAAGAATAACATCAGCCCTCAGCAATAATAAAGTAGTAGTTCTCATCCCAAAACATCGTTAGAAATATCATTTAAGTTTCAAATCTAAGTAAAAGTGGTTGAGTTTGAAAAACAGTTTTTAACAATAGGGTTGAGTCCAAGTATTATGTCAAAATAGTGAGAAAACAGAAATAACAACCCCTGAAGGGTCCAAACTGTTGGCACGAAGCCCAAATGTGACAATTTATCCAAATAATGATGATATCAAGTAAGTTTCAATCAAATACATGGTAAAAATATCACTCGGGACAGACCAAGTCACAATCCCCAATATTAACGACTCCGCGCTCATCATCAAGCGTGTGTCTCACCTCAATATAGCACTACGATGTTCAAATCCGGGGTTTCAAACCTTCAGGACATCATTTACATTCATTACTCGCCTCAAGCCGGCCAAAACTCTAGCTCGCTATGCCCTAGCCTCTCAAATCGGCCTCCTTGCACGTCGAATCTGACCAAAACCACAACGAATACGTCACAATATGCCAAAGGAACAATACCCAATCGAAAACAATTGAAAAATATTAAAAATCTTGAAATTCGCAAAACCTGAGCACCGGACCCACTTCTCGAAACCCAAAAATTTTCACATCTACAGGTTCCTTATCTCTCCACGAGTCTATACATATAAAGAACACCAAAATCGGAGTCCAAATGACCCCTTAAATCCTAATTTTTTTTTGCTCTCTTAAGTTCAAGCCCTAAACCACCATCTATGTCCATTAATTTCTTAAGTTTTCAGTCCTAATCCATGTAATAGCACCATAGAATCATGTTTTGGGTCCAAAAATCCATAACTTATCGAAGCTCTACCCTCTTCAAAATCTCCCACAATTCTCCAAGTCCAAATTTAGAAATGAGAAACTCTTCAAAATTCGCGAAGATGAACTTAAATATTTCTGCCCAGGCAAAACCGCTTATGCAGTTACATTCCCGCTTCTGCGGAAATTACTAAAACCCCAGGGATCGCTTCTGCGACCAAAATTTCGCATCTGCGGCTTCGCAGATGCGGCTCCTCGTCCGCTCTTGCGGAAACAACTTCAAGCCCAAAACTCGCACCTGCAGCTCCCCTTTCGCACCTGTGACTCCGTTTCTGCGGCTTGCTCCTCGCTCCTGCGGTCCTAATTCCGCAGAAGCGAAAATACCAGAAGCAGCAGCAAATTCTGAATTGCACAAGTCTAAAACTTCCCGTTAACCATTCGAAATCACCCCGAGGCCCCCTCCCCTCCCCCGACCTCAACCAAAAGCACCAACACATCCTATAACATCATTCAAACTTGTTCCAATCATCAAAACACATCAAACGACACCAAAACCATCAAATTACACCGAATTCAAGCTTAAGTTCTTCTAAAACTTCTGAAACACGCGTTCGATAAAAAACCCAACCAAATCACCTCCGAATGACTTGAAATTTTGCACACACATCCCAAATCACCTAACGAAGCTACTGCAACTTTCGGAATTCCATTCTGACCCTCGGATAAAAATTTCGCCTATCAACCGGAATTCGCCAAAATACTAACTTCTCCAATTCAAGCCTAATCCTATACCGGACCTCCAAAACCACTTCCGATCACACTCCAAAGTCACGAATCATCCCCCGAAGCTAACCGAACCACCAGAAATCACATCCGAGCCCTCTAACACATAAGTCAACATCCGGTTGACTTTTCCAAACTAAGCCTTTCTTAAAGAGACTAAGTGTCTCATTTCCTTCAAAAATCAATCCAAACCAACTCGATCGCTCAAGACACTGATAATGAAGCATAGAGAAGCAGAAAATGGGAAAAACGAGGCGGTAACTCATGAGACGACGGGTCGGGTCGTCATAGGATAATAACATTGTGGAATTATATTGGGTTTGTTGTTATCGTAACGATATTAACATAAACTGGATAAAATATTTAATACACAAAGAAATCTAAAAGATAAATCTCAAAATTTAGTAGCACAAGTCATGAGCTACTAGAATTAAAAATATAACCATGTCTTTGAATAATACATAAATCGTTTGAAGCATAATAATGAACCTAAGCTATCGCGAACAAAGTTGGTAGCTCATCATTAGAATCTCGAACAGATCTCGATCTGCTCACTCACATCTGGTACTGGCTCGGGTTCATATTAATACATAGTTTAGAAAGTAGCATGAGTATGAGAAGTACTAAGTAAATATCATCGGCAATTTGCAATAAAGTAGTGGCTAAGGTTGTACTGAAAATACTTTCTTTCATAAACCTGTGTAGTTATCAATAATAATAATAATATTAAAACACAAAAATAATATAAATTTAGATATGCACAAAATCACACCCCAAAAGTATGTGACTGACACCCGACACCTATACCAGAGTGAACTAACCCATAGTATACATCTATATGCCTAGTAGAGAATGTGAAAGCTTTTCCAAAGTACAATCATTGGACAAATAAAATAAAGAATGAATACTATTTTTAGAAAAACCTTTTCTTTTAAATGAAAAAGCATAAAGATAAAGAGTTCCATTCATGCATGTCATAGTAACGATAGAATTTCAACTCAAAATAAACACTATCATTGTTTGTCGAATCTCTGTGACAGAGAATGAAATAATCAATGACATACCCTGTGACTCAAAAGAATAGTATTCTTTTATGATATCATAGTTTATTTCTCACTACCCTTGAACAATTAAATTAATATCATCGAACGAACGATTTCAACTATTTATTTTAATTTTTTATTTATTCGAGATACATTTTCGATTATTTATTAGCGTGTTAATTTTATGGTTGGCTTGTTTAAAGGTAGTGTTAGGCGCCATCATAATTTACGATGAGGTTTTGGTCGTGACAAATTATCAAATCTTGGACACAACTCAAAAGTTTTATGCACTCACATAAACGATTCTCGTGGCAAATATCACATATCAATGTGAATCGTATATGTAAACTGGTATGCATATGTACAATGCATGACTAAAGTAGTTATATCATGTAATTCGACATGCATATCTATATTACATAATTTTGCTGACAAAACTTTTAAGGGTCTTTTGATTTGATGTATAATAACAAGAAATAATCATGGTATAAAGGAATTGTAATAGCAATGCATTGTTTGATTTATTTTTCTATTCATGTATAGCTAATCTTTATATATAGTTTTACACCAATTTTGGTATACCACTATCAATATGAAATAGCTAATACATGGATAAAATATCAAAAAGATAAAATTGTCCTTATCTTTTTTTTTTCTTTTTCTTCTAGAAGCCTATGAAAGTCAAACGTCCAAGGATGTTACTGTATACTCATTGCTTTTTAGTTTATAAAATAATATTTTAAATGATATCTTGGATATCCAACTTTAATGCAATGAATTAAACATGCAACAATAAATAATCTATACATTATTAATTCATTTATTACAATTCTTTGTGTTATAATTTATGTATTACTTTTTTCAATAAAAACGACCCCGAGGACACACAAATTAATTTTTAAAACAAGAACATTGTTAGTGAAAGAAATTAGAGAATAGAAAAATTGATTGTCGTATAGTATTTAGAGTTGAATTGCTAAAAATGCAAACTCGAAGCAATATGGATGAACCGATAGAAGATAAAATATTCTAAAATAGTTGTGATTAATTATTTTTGTTTCTTTTTGTGTTACTCGTTTATTTTCTATATTAGGTCACAAAAATAATAACAATTTTCATAAGATCTTTTATAAAAGTCCTCAGATGTCATAAATGACATCTGAGGACTTTTATCAGACAAACTTTCTTTCTTTATTGAGATAGCTAAATATTATTAAAATTTATTATTTTCAAGAACTTATACTTTTATTTTTAAATTATATTTTATAATTGAAATATATTATTTAGTAATATTCATAAGATTTTTGAAATTGTGTAGCACATATCCTGTGCTACTTCTTTGAAGATGTGCAAATCAATTAATAAAAACAAGAGGAATTTTTAGGAACCACTGTAGTTAATTAGCGACTATTAATTGCATATAGCTATCATATACATATTTACTTCCTATAGCTAATATTTTGTTACTCTCGGACTGTGTTCGTTGTATTCGCACTACTGTATTCATGAATAAAGTAGCGAAATTTACCTAATAATTAGGGAGTCCAGCTGTTTAATAACGAAAAGGGGATCAATTAGCGTGTATCACTCCTAATTTAGCTCAATAAAATCAATTCTACAAAATTTTATTGCTACTGTGTTTTATTCCATATATTAGCGCGACTGTATTTATAAATACAGTAAGGTAGTCCGCCTCAAAAGTAGGGATTACAACTGTTTAATTATGTAATTCATGTATTCTGTATTTATAAATATAATGAGGTTGATAAGCCGCCTAAAAATAGGAATTACAACTGTTTAATTCTATATTCCATGTATTCATGCGAATGTATTTATAAATATAGTGAGGTGATCCACTTAAAAATAGTGATTACGCGTGTTTAATAACGGAAAGCGCAATATTGAATTGTATTCAATTTCACTATATTGAATCAATTTTATTCAAACAACAAAAAATTAAGCAATAGCGTGTATACCGTTCTATTCAATTCGGCTGTATACATTGTATTCAACTCACAAATATTCATTACTCACTATTATACGTTATATTCAATTGACCGTATTTGTCACGACCCGAATTTTTCACCATAGGGAGTTGTGATGGCGCCTACTGTCGGAGCTAGGCAAGCCTAACATTAAAACCTGTTCAGATAACAACACAACAATAATAACAATAATAAACCTATAAATAAAAGCGGAAGTCTTTTATAACATAAATAACTGGAAACCAAAAATGCAGAAGTTAATATTTCTCTACCCAAGACTGGAGTCGCTATCTCACAAACCTCTAAAGAGTGCTACAAATAAGTCCGAATAGAAAATACATAACGTTTGTCTCGGTACAATAAAAACAAACAGAAATATAGAAAGGGACTCCGGCCTGCGAACGCCAGCTAGGCTATCTCGTAGTCCCTGGACTGAAGTCAGCTCCCACTCAATGTGCTACTACTGCGGTCCAAAAGTTGCTCCGGTACCATGATCTGTGCAAAAAGCACAGAAGTGTACCATCAGCACAACCGACCCCATGTGCTGGTAAGTGCCTGGCCTAACCCCGGCGAAGTAGTGACGAGGCTAGACATGACTACCAAATCAACCTATGCAGTTTAATATATACATGTGCAATAAAAAGGAAGAATACCAAAACTAAACAGTAAAAAGGGAGGGAAGTATACTATGGGGGAGTACAATCCGGATATAAAAGTCACCAACTTAAATAAGAAACAGGGCACAGCAATAATTAACAAAAACAAGAAATCCGACAGTTGCACGGCATTAACCTTCGTGCTATTACTCTCATCCTCACCCAAAGCAATCAAATAAAAATCACCCTTCGTGCTTTTCCTCACATAACTCTCATTTCATGGCACGGAATGATCCTTCGTGCAATTATAGTCAAATCAGAGCACGGAATGTCCCTTCGTGCATAAATAATCAAAACATGGCACGAAATGAACCTTCGTGCAAATATAATCAAATCATGGCACGGAATGATCCTTCGTGCAGATATAATCAAATATGGCACGGAATAACCCTTCGTGCAAATATAATCAAACATGGCACAGAATGACCCTTCGTGCAAATATAATCAAACATGGCACGAAATGACCCTTCGTGCAAATATAATCAAATATGTCACGGAATGACCCTTCGTGCATTATAACTGTTCTTCACCCAAACAACAATCACAACCAAACGGGCGAGGGAACAAACAAATAATAAGAAATGTCCCGGCGAGGAAAAACACAATTAAACAGCTAAATCCCGGCAATGGAGCAACAATAATAACTTTCACATCCCGGCAAGGGAGATAATCAACATACTCAAACCATCCCGGCAAGGGATTAATCCTATCTCTTTCCATTTCTTTCATTTCTTACTCAATAGTTTTTTTTATCATTCGAGCCAACAATCAAAAAATTAATTCACAATTCATAGCTAATCCTCATACTCTTCACATTATGTAGAATTTATCAATTAGCATGGAAGAGTCTCAAAATATCAGAATAAGAACAAACAAGGACACACGATCTGTAAGGCCCCATAAATAATTTTTGGTCTCAAAACTTAGTAACTCGTGGTGTCGACTCCGAATATGTGTTAGGAATGTGTAGAATTCTTCGCGGCGAGCTTGCTCGCCGCGGTTCGGACCCTTGGTAGTGATGTAAGCTTTTAAAAATCAAAAGAATTAATTTTCCCAAAAATTTCCATTTTTGCGGTCCAGAATGCGGTCGCAGATCAGCTATGCGGACCGCATTTCTGCCGCAGAGTGAAGCAGAAGAATTGTCAAAATTGAAGTTAAAAATAAGGTCCATTATGCGATCGGATAATCAATATGCGGACCGCATAATCGTCGCATAAATTCCTTAAGATTTGTGGAGGTCAATTCTGCGGTGCAAAATACGACCTCATAATAGGAATGCGGACCGCATTCCTGTCGCAGACCCAAGCAGACCCTTTAGAGTTTTGGGGGCACTTCTGCGGTCCAATATGCGGACCGCATTTCGATTCTGCGATCGCAGAATGCGACCGTAGATCTTGCTCGGGCTCCAATTTTTCTAATTTTTCAACCCGACCCCCTTTCTAATAAAACACCCTAACCCCTAATTTTAACCATTTTTCTGAGCAAAAACAAGAGAGAGGGAGGAGGGGTTCTTGAGAGAAAGTTCATTTTCTTCAAA
>MU761794.1:0-27412 GCA_026770625.1 Nicotiana glauca | reverse complement strand
TTTAAGCTTTCAAAATGAGAATTTCCATTTAGATTTGACTCCAAACTTCCTGAATTTTAATTCTGACCATACACACAAGTCAATATACCTGAGATGAAGCTGCTCATGGCCTCAATCTGCTGAATGACGCGCCGAAGCTCAAAACGACCGATCGGGTCGTTACATGATCTGAGTTATCTGAAAGTTGTTGGTGATGATGCTGAACTCTGGCAAAGAAGATTAGGGCATGTAAGCTTCTCTCTTCTAAACAAACTAATTTAGAAGGACATGGTCCATGGTCTGCCTATGTCAAAGTTCAAGGTACAAAAAGTATGTGATGCTTGTGCTAGAGGAAAGCATGTGAAGTCCTCTTTTAAGTCTAAAAAGGATGTAAGCACCTCAAAGCCACTCGATCTTCTGTATATGGATTCATGTGGCCCTATGAGAGTGCAAAATAGGGGAGGAAAAATATATGTATTTGTGATAGTTGATGACTACTCCAGATTTACATGGACTTTATTTCTTAGAACTAAAGATGAAACATTTTAGGTGTTTGTGGCTTTTGTGAAGAAAATCCAGGTGAAGTTGGAGTCTAAAGTTGCATGTATTAGATCAGATCATGGAATATAATTTGACAATGCCAAATTTGATGAGTTCTGCAATGAAAATGAAATTACTCACAACCTCTTAGCTCCAAGAACCCCCCAGCAAAATAGAGCAGTGGAAAGAAAGAATAGAACTCTTGAAGAAATGGCAAGAACAATGTTGATCGATAGTGGGATTGCAAAGAACTTTTGGGCTAAAGCTGTCAACACTGCCTGCTACTTGGTGAATAGGTGCATGATCAGATCTTTCCTAAACAAAAGCCCCTATGAGTTACTGAATGGAAGGAAACCCAGATGTCTCACCTACGAACATTTGGGTGCAAATGTTGTTCTTAACAAAGGAAAGGATCGTCTTGGAAAATTTGATGCCAAGTGTGATGAAGGAATCTTTTTGGGGTATTCTTCTCAAAGCAAAGCTTACAAGATATACACTAAGTGGACTCAATGTGTTGAGGAAAGTGTTTATGTTATCTTTGATGAGTCCTATCCTTAATGTGAGAAAAATACTAAAGATGATTAAGATTGAGAGCCCTTATTGGTTCCTGGTAAAGTCATTGACATGACAAATGGAAAGGCAGATATGATGAGCCAAGCGAAGGAGCTGAGTGGAGAAAATGCTGCCTCTTATTTAATAGAACCAAGTACCTCAATTAACACCACGGGAGCTGAAGAAATAGTGGTTGATGCAGTACAGGGTACTCCACTAGTACCTGAGAGAAGAACACAAGAGAACCAGTTAAATATACCTAGCTCCTCTACAAATGATCCTCAAATGCCCAACTAGAAACACAGAAGCTCTCATCCTCTTGACAACGTAATTACTCCTCTAGATTCTGGAGTAAAAACCAAGTCAAAAGCTAGAAATTCACTTGCCTTCTCAGCATTTCTCTCCCAAATAGAACCCAAAAATATCAAGGAAGCCCTGAGAAATACAGATTGGATTAAAGCCATGCAAGATGAGCTGCATCAGTTTGAAATGAACAATGTCTAGCACCTGGTACCTAGACCCTTAGATCGAACCATTATAGGAACCAGGTGGGTATTCAGGAACAAGATTGATGAACATGGAAACATTACAAGGAACAAGGCCCGGCTAGTGGTTCAAGGCTACAATCAGGAGGATGGGATTGATTATGATGAAACATTTGCTCTGGTCGCTTGCATGGAAGCTATTAGAATACTAATCATTTCTACATCTCATATGGAATTCATCTTGTTCCAAATGGATGTTAAAAGTGCATTTCTGAATGGACTTCTTAAGGAAGAAGTCTATGTGGAGTAACCTCCAGGGTTTGACTGTCATGAACACCCTGAATATGTGTTTAAACTGGACAAAGCATTGTATGGGTTGAAGCAAGCTCCTCGAGCTTGGTATGAAATATTTTCAAAGTTCCTCTTAGAAATGGTTTTACAAGAGGGAAAATTGACAACACCTTGTTCCTAAAGAAACAGGGAAGGAACCTGCTCATTGTTCAGGTCTATGTTGATGATATTATTTTTGAGGCAATAGCTGATTCTTTGTGTGAAGAATTTGCAAAGCTCGTGGGAAGTGAGTTTGAAATGAGCATGATGAGGGAGTTGAATTTCTTCTTGGGTCTTCAAGTAAAGCAGTCCACAAATGGTACATTCATTTGTCAATAGAAATACATCAATGAGCTCTTGAAGAGGTTTGATATGGAAGCATCAAAAGTAATAGACACTCCCATTGCAACGACTACTTGACTGGACATGGATGAAACTGGATCTCCTGTGAATTAAACTATGTATATAGGCATTATTGGGTCCCTTCTCTATCTCACTACAAGCAGACCCGATATTGTCTTCAGTGTGGGGCTATGCTTAAGGTTTCAATCAAATACCAAGGAATCTCATTTGAAGGCGGCCAAAAGAATTTTGAGATACCTTAAAGGGAGATAGGACCTGGTCCTGTATTACCTCTCAAGTGACAGTTTTAATCTCATTGGGTATGCTGATGCTGACTATGTAGGTTATCTTGTGGACAGGAAAATCACTTTTGGAATGGCTCACTTTCTAGGGTTATGTCTCATCTATTGGGGCACAAGGAAGCAAAACCCAGTGGCTCTTGCAACAGTTGAAGCAGAATATGTAGCTGCATCATCATGATGTGCTTAACTCCTATGGATTAAGCAGCAACTGGAGGATTTTGGGGTGTTTACTGAGTGTGTACCTCTTCTATGTGATAACACCAGTGCACTTAACATGGCCAAGAATCAGTTCAACACAAAATAACCAAGTACATTGATGTGAGACATCATTTTCTGAGGGACAACGTGGAGAAAGGGTTGATCTTTATGAAGTTCTGCAGCACAAAAGATCAAATTGTAGATATCTTTACCAAAGCATTAAGTAAGGAACATTTTGAAAGAAATAGGGTGAAGCTAGTGCTATTGAAGCCAAATTGAGAACCGGATTCCTTATCAATTGGCTATGAAAATCACCTTCAGGTAAAACTAGCTAAAGTGTTTTCTAGCCAAGTCTAACTCAATTCAATACCATTGCAGGTAAACACGCATGATGAGTATAGAAGCTATAGATGAATTGTATGGATGATAAAAGAGGTTTGAAATTTTCAATGACAGGTCAAGAACCTGGTTCGTGTACCAAAGGTTAGTAGTTTTGTGCATTCTTTAATACACGTCTTGAAAAGGTACAAATATCAACTACCATGTCATCCACCTTTTCAGACCCTGCTGTCACGTCTCTTCACTTCAAATCGTTCCATCTCCTTCTGAAATATTGCATCTCTACAAAGCAAAATCCCTGTTTCAGAACCGGTTCTTATCTCTCCCTTCATAATTATCCTCTCTCATTAAAACCCCTATCCTTTCTTCACAAACCATAGTCCTCCATTAGAATGCCTCCAAAGAACTTTCTCTCCATCTCTTCAATGGCTGACACAAACTCCGAAATCCCTGCCTCAGTCGTCTCTAATACAGAAAAACCCATGGAGTCCTCCATCCCCAATAAGTCTTCTATAATCACTCATGTTCTCATCTCTGAAATCACTCCCAACCCAGATTCCTCGTCTCCGTACAGTTCTAAGTTGACTATCCCAGAAACCCCTAAAACTGTTGATCCTTTTTCTTTATCTTTTAAGTTTCCCATTGATAAAGGAAAAAGTGGAGAACAAGGTAAAAGTCTTAAGGTCGCAGAGGTTTCCGCCATTATTGCTTCAGATTTCATGGTGTCCATTGAGCCTACTCAGGAAGAAAATGTTGCGACCATCTTTGTGGTATCTGCTGATGGCGTCTTACATGAGATAATTTTTCAGAGGAACGAGATACAGGGTATGGGGGAAGAAGGATCCATCGTGGCTATTGAGGGCTCTTCACTAGCAGAAACTACTGGGCCCTCTCGTGAGGAACCTGACCCCTCTCTGGAGGAAACAGATCAAGGTTCTAACTCCCAAGCCAGTTTTGCTCCTGCATTTGTTGTTGCGCCTTTGGAGATTCAAGTTCCTGAGATGAGTTCTAGTGATGAGGAGGATCTAGACAACATTGATCTTGATGCTTTCATCGTCAAGCGTAAGGTAGTGTCTACTCCTGAGTCTTCTACTAAGCGGGCAACTACTAGGTTGCAAGCCAAGGTAGCCTGTGACTCTGCCCTTCAAAAGAGAAGAAAAAGTAGTAAGAAAAAAAGAGGAGATTGGTGAAAGACAATGTTACAGTTTGGACAAGGTTGTTCCTATGGTGGAGATTGAGGAGGAAACAACAGAGGAACCTAGTTCCCTAGTGAGAAGGTCCCAGAAGAAGAAGCAATCTGCTTCCGTCAAGAATGTTACAACCCCCAGTTCAAAGTTGAAGGATTTTGTGAGTGAGCCCTCAGTCTCTAATGAGGATGTGTTAGTCAAGTATCAGGGAAAAGCAAAATCAAATGGTGTGAAATCTGGCAAGAGAAAGTATGAAACCATTAAGGAACCTGGTTCTGTGGAAAAAAATGAGGAGTGAATCCAACTCTGCTTCAGAACGATTAAGGCACCAAAAAGTTCTGTTGGGCCGTACTTTTGACCCAGTAATTTTGGATATGGCTTGTATGAGACAAATCCTAGAAATGGTTAAGTTTCAACAGTGGGAGCATCTGTTCCAAATAGATGCACCCAAAGTGTATAAGGATGAGGTTCAAAGCTTTTATGCAAGCCTCTTTCCTGTTGATACCGACCACATCTGTGAATTGGTAAATGGGGTGGACATTGTGTTTGATGTGTGTCTGCGTGGGGATATTCTTAAAGTCCCTACAGTTGGTGTGTCTGGTGTGAAAGATGATTGTAGGTCTAACTTCTGGAATGATGTGGTAAATGATAATGCGAACCAAAAAAGGGAACCAGATTCACAAGAAGGCATTACTCCATGTTTATCAATTGCTCTTCGAGTTGGTAAACAAGGTTCTATTGCCTCGTGCTGAAAGGAGGTCCGTGACTTCTAAGTCTGACCTATTTCTAATGGAGCAACTTGATGGATTTAACCCTGTAAACCTACATGCTATCATGATTGAACATATGGAAAAAGTAGCAACCTTCAAGGATGGCAATCATGGTCTTCCATATGAGTTTCTACTTACGCAAGTGTTTAAGTTTTTCAAGGTGCCACTAGGGTAAGGCAAGTTTGTAACCAAGAAGAAGACCTTTTCACAAACAACGTTGGAAGAATGTGAGTACATCGAGAAGAATGTGGGTTAGGCAGTACATCAACAATCTCGCAGCTCATTAATGCTCAAAATAGTGCAACTGAAGAGATTCGAAGGTTGAAGGCTAGGAATGCTATCTTCGAAGGTCAGCAGGCCCAAGGGGCTCTAGAGTCAAACGAGGAAATGGTTCGTTTGACGAAAGAAAATGTTGATCTCAAGGCACTATCAGAGAACCTGAAAGCAGAACTGCTCAATGAGCAAAAGTCGGCCAATGCCCGAATAGACCTAGTTCTCCAAACTCTTGCTGCAACTTCCAAGTCCTCTACTCCTAGTTCCCCCTAAGTAACCCCTTCGGTGACCAGTTTCTGGATTGTCTAGTTTTTATGACTTGGCAGATATTTTTTATTTCTTTTGCTATGATGTGGTTGGGATGTATCAATACTGCCTCCATTTTTAACAGCCAAATTTTGTCTTTGCTTTTTAAGCAAAGTCATATGTTTTATATATAAAATCTATTCTCTTTTATTATCTAAATGCTTGTGTTCTCTGTTTCTCTTCTCTATCATATTGTGTGCAAATATGTGGCATGCGTTAGTTAGGCTAGACTTCTTTATGTTGTTTGCTTGCTTGTGTTTTTTTAATGATGCCAAAAGGGAGAAGTATAATTGAAACAGGGATCTGATTAAGGGGGAAGGCATAAAGTCAGGGGGAACTTGTGAAGTTCATGTTACTTCATCTGGTTATTTTTGCTCTAAATACATCTTATCAATGTCTAAGTTTCACATCATCAAAAAGGGGAAAGTTGATGAGTTTTCAATGTCTTTGTCTTATGTTTTGATGATCTAACAAACTTACTGTCAAGAACCAAATGGAAAACCTGACTCACTTGATACACATTAAAAATGAACGGATTCCAGCCAAGACTCCAGCTAATGTGAACTGCTGCAAGTGTAGAAAACAGAGAAACAAGTCAAGGACCTGATCCCTTATGTTTCCCTGACAGCAGTATAAAAGTCAATTGTACACAGCTGGAAAGTGACTGCCATAGAAACAGTGCGCACAGTGCAGCAGTTATGTAGTCACTTGCCCTTTGACCTACCAAGTGCTTACATCATTCAAATGATGTCATCAAGGGTGGATTAACAAGAGCATTATAACAAAATATCACTTGAACTCTTGAAAATTCACTTCAAGCATTCAAATCTTCTGCCTGCAAACAGTGAACTTAATTCTCAAGAGCTTGAAGAACAATGTTAAACGCTACTACGGAACAGTTCCTAAATCAAGTATTCTGCTGTCTTTAGTTGAGTTGTAACTTTGTAATTGTTCTTATTGTAATTCCTAAATTGCTTAGCTAGAAGCATTGCTTAGGAACCCTTTGTAAAACCATAAACTTTCTGAGTTTGTTTTGTGACTAGAGTTAGTCATAAGTTGAAGTCTTTGTAACTAGTGAGTGACAAAGTGGCTTGTGGCGTGTATCACAAGTTAGTTGAATTGAAGTCTTTGTAATAGAGTCATTACAAAGTGGCTTGTAATAGATTTTTCACAAGTTAGTGAAGTTGATAGCCTACAAACGTAGGTCGTAGTTTTTATCCCCTTGAGTGGAATTTTTCCATGTAAAAATCCTGTGTCTCATTTACTTACTGTTTCATTAGTACTCTCAGCGGAAACTCATAGAGGACTAGTTACTCTATAGTTTGGTGGACTCATATAAACTAACATTATTGTTGATTGAATGGCCATCAACTGACTGTGCCTATTTAGTATGTATTGCTTGGAAAATAGTGCATATTTAGGTAGTTGTTGAACAACATCACTCCTGACGTATATGAGGAATCAATACGAAGGGTTTAAAGGTGGGATTAGGAATAATGAAATCTCGGTGCGATCTTAGTGAGCGCTAAACTAGTGCCTGCTAGAGTAGTTCGGAAGAATATGTCTAGTAAATTTTTGTAGTTTCTCGGAAGAGAATTATGACACCCAAAGTACTTACGATCGGTAGAGAATACTTAGGCGAAATTATAGAAGGTATAGCGGGAAGGATTCCGACAATTGGGGAAGTCATAACTCTAGACATCCTTAGTCTTGTCTTAAATTTCATCTGTGGAATTCGACTCCGGACTTATAAATTAGATTATATTAGCAACAATCGCTTAGTCCTTTTATAAGGCATAGTTGGGCGTGATCACCCGTATACAGAGAGAATTTTCCAAAGAGAAATAGGAGAAAGAGAATAAAAATATAACAGAATAAAAAAAGAGAGAAGAAATATATGGTAAAAAGAGAAAAAGAAACTGGAAATGTTAAATTAATGAGGGATAATTTCAAAAATATAAATTTAATGTAAGGATATTTTTGTCTTGAATAAATTAATTTATTGCTTCTACTTCTTGGAAGAAGCTAGAATTTGTAGCTTCTCTCCAAAAGAAACTACTTCTGCTTTTGCTTCTACTCAAAAGTATTTTTTTATTTTGGCCAAACATCTCAAATTTTTAAAAGGGAGAAGTTACTTTTTTTTCTTTTAAAAAATTGCTTCTGCTTTGCTTCTGCTTCTACTCCACAAGCACTTTTTTCTTCTGAAAGCTTGGCTAAATATCTTAATTTTGGCAACAAAAAAAAAAATACACCTTTGGCCAAACAGGCTACTACTCACAACTTATCAATTTAATAAAGTTTATCTGACGCAAAAATTATAATTGCATCTTCTATAATGTTGATACGTATGCCGCTGTAATAGTTAAAATTTTAGACTTCTACGTTTATTTACTGATGTTGTTATCCAAAACATCCACTGTGTCCGATCCAAGATTGGGTAATCCAAGAGTATGAATAACTCTCGACATATCTACGAGGGAATTTGCCGACGCGAATTCGGATTTAGTCAGGGCCCAATATAGATATCGAATATCGAGTAAAAAACCTAAAAAGAAGAAAATAACAACCTATATCTCAAATCTCAACCAATATGAGACAATTTAACACATCTTCTGTTTTAGTTTACTAACTCATACTTCACATAATTAAAGGATTACCTACAGTTAGTTTTAAAGTGACTTGACTGAGTAACTTTTGTGTACACCGCAATTAGTTATAAAATGCAAACTCTAAAATCTAAATCTTATGAGATCTATCAATTGATCGCAATAGATAGGACAAAATTATGGTTGTCAAAAGTTATATACTTGGAGGTAGGAGCGGCAAACGGGCGTTTTGAGCCGGATATGTGTGGATAAAAAATGGATAATGAAAAAAATGGATAAATTATTTGATCCGACCCATATTTAATACGGACAAAAAATGGATAAACCGGTGGATAATATGGATAGGCTTCTTGAATATGATCACTTTTGAGAGAATTTCTAGTCTCCTAAACTCGAAGAACCTCTAATTTGAGGCTTTACAAATGTAAAAGTTAAACACATTAGTTATATTTTCTAAGTGGATAATATGGTTCTTATCCATATTTGTCTCGTTTTAAAGAAGTTCATTATCCAACCTATTTTTTAATAAATAATATGGGTGGATAACTATTTTCTTTTAGTCATTTTGCCACCACTACTTGGAGGGACAAAATGAATATATATTTGAATAATGTATGAATTATTTAAGGCACATTTGGCCATAAAAAGATTTTTTTTTTTTCCGAATTTTTTTTCACCTTTTTTCAAAATTAGTGTTTGGCCATGAAATTTTCGATTTTCACTTGAAAATGAATTGAAAATTTGAAAAATTTCAAAAATCTATTTTTCAAGATTTTCACTTCATATCACTCACAAAAATTTAAAATAATTAAAAATTATATTCATATCCAATCAAAATTCTAATTTTCAAATATCATTTATAATTAAAGAAAACTACACTTTTTTCCGAAGTTTTACGATTCTTATGTAAATTTCTCCAATGCTTTATGTTAGCAAATTGGCAAAGGACGGATTACATGTTTTGCTTCTTCTAAGGGCCTTTTCTGCTTTTCTTCTTTCTTTGTACCTTTTTATTTGTATTTTTTCTTTGTCTTGTTTGATCAACTTTATAATAATTGTCGAAGTCTTTGCATTTATCTGATTGGCTATTGCCAACTGTTTAGACCTCACTTATAGATTAATTTAATACTTTTATTATTTTCTTATATAACACTATCATAAAGTTCGTGACAATTCATACTTCCATAAAGAATATTATTGTATGATAAAAGACGATTGTGATAAATCAAAATAGTGGGACTGAAGCTGCACGTTTCCCTCCCAACATGTTCACAGGCTTTAATTTATTAATGCATTAATTTTGGACCATCTTTACTTTTATATTTTCTCCACTACTTTTTGTCCACTCATAGTTGCTGCTCAGTGCCGACATATGCTTGTTTTTTTTGTTTTCTTAATTGCATTTAGTTTTAACTATATACAGTGTAAGTTTATATATAGATCAAAGAAATAACAAAAGATAATTATGTATTTCTAGGAGTAAGAAATGGGATAAAAATTATTCATGATATATCCGACCGATTAGTAATTACTCTCTCCGGTCCAAAATAAGTAATTTTTTGGTATTTTTTTGTGATCCAAAATAAGTAATTTTTTCAAATTTCAAGAATGAATTAATTATTTTTTTTCCTACATTGCCCTCGGAATAAATAGTGTTGGAGTATGTGTTTATGTGAAGAGATAGTAAGAGATATTAAATGTTAATATGATTAATTTTATTGTTAATTAATATTAAAAGATAAATTTCTTAAACTATATGAAGCGTCCTTGGTAAACGGAACCAAGATTTAAACTTTATAAATTCAAAATCACAATTATATCACATATCATCTTAGTTAATGAGTTTAATTTATTATTTATACATATCAAACAATTTTTTGGACAAAAATATAAAATATGAACGAAAGTTATGAGTTCAAATAATTCTTTAAAAACCAAGGGCCCAAGTCTTTGATATTTATCCCCAAAAGTCAATTTTTTTAAAGATGCTTAAGCCTTTTGTAAGATTCTTCTATTTCCATTTATGTGAGACTCACAATTGGTTCGTACACAAATTTGGAAAACATGTAAGAATCCTAGAACCAAAGAATATTCTCCCTCCCGCGCTCATTGTCACCATAAGTGACTAATTTATTTCAAGCATAACCATTAAAGAAATATTAAATTTTTGATAAAAAATAGTTAGTATGACTAAATTACACTTAATTAAATATTGCAGCATATTTATAGTATATTTACTTATCTTCTCAAATGTAAGGAGTGAATAACTTTTTAGGATACATACATAAAAGTAATATTGGAAAACAAATTAAATTTTTTCTTGGTTATATAAATGAACAGTTATTTTGGATCAAAAAAAAATTAATCATTTATTGTGAACAGGAGGGAATATATATATACAGGACAACATAATTTTTCCTTCATAAATATAATATACGAGTAAAGCTAGGATTTTCATACCTTTAAAAACGTAAACAGAACACACTTTTAGAAAAAGTGAAGCATTAATTAGTACTATCTACTAACCCCAGAATTTCTTTTCTTTTCGTTCAGGAATGTATATTAACCAGTACATGCATACATGCATTGTATTTTCGAGCTGGAACTCATCCACAAACAGAAGAAAGAGAAGCCAATAAATACTTTGTTAAAATTATAAATAAAATTTTAATAAGTGAATATATATTTAGTAAAAATTTAAAAAATAACAAACATATAATTTATTACTAAAATATTTTTATGGTAGATTTTTTTTAGTAACACATGATAGTTTTTTTGTTAGTCGTTTAATTATAATTTTTTGTTGATGTACGCTTTCAAGGTTAATCAAAAATAATAATTAAAAATAAAAATTAATATGATACCTAAATAATGATATATTTTATTTAATTTTAAATTATAAAAATACCATTTCAATGGGAAAGATTCTACGCTTCTAATTACTACTACTCTTCCCCCTTTTTCTTCTCTCAACTTTTAGCGGATTATTCCCTTTGAGAGCTAGTATAAATTAAAGATTATTTTTTAATTATACTTAATTTGAACTTTGAGCGTGCAAAATCAGCTGGAATTGGTCTTTAATTTATAGCCAAACTTTCACAACGTTCATGTATAGAATAGGAAGACATATATACAAACTTTAAGTTCATATACAACTCATTCATTATATTGACAGTTAATACACTTAATTGGCTTTATCCTGTTCAATAAAGGCTCTTACTGCAACTCTTTGAGTGATTCTATTAAATTTTGTGCAATAATTTTATCACAAACTGCAGGGAAATAAAAGTCTTGCTTTGCGGGTGGCTACTTTGTGGTCATGTCTCATGTGCTTTATATGATCTGCTATATTTATCCAATTCGGGTTTTATATCTCATACTTATCCATCATTTAATTTTCTTCAGTTTTTAGTATGCTGAGCCTATTTTTTTAGTTGCACCACCTATACAATTCAAAAGTTAATTCCAACTTCTTATAATTTAGATTTTCTTTTTTAATAATACGCCGTTAAGTTAGCGCCTTCCTTTTATATTATGCAAAAGTTACAAGAACAGATAGGTATATGAGCCAATCTTTGCTAACTTGAAGTTGATATCTACAACTGTGATGTTCAGTGTATACTCAATCTACGTTATAGCTTTACAAAATCTGGTGGCCAAATATCTTTCATACAAAAAAAAAATTTTTGAGCTTACGCCTTATAGAAGTCGGTTGTTCCCTATCTAGAGTGTATGGACCTGATGCAAGCCTTAGGAGTACCCTAGCGTTAAGAAAAATTATTTCAGATTCTTCAATACTCCATTTTGCAAGGGCATCAGCAACTTGATTTGCTTCTCTGTAACAGTGCTTGATTGTGTTGTGGTTCTAACACAGTAGTTCTCTAATCTTCATTATGTGTTCTTGCATCTGCCATGAGATTCTTATGTTTCCTTTGTCCATATCAACAACCACCAATGTAATGACCTGACCGGTCATTTTGAGCTTTAGCACATTCTTCGGCGGTTTGAGGCCATACGCAGCTTCACTTCAGGCATTATGACTTGCACGCATGGTCGGAATTAAATTTTCGGGAAGTTTGGAGTTGATTTGGAAAGAAAATTCTCAATTCAGAAGCTTTAAGGCGAAAGAGTGGATTAAGATTGGATTTTTTAGTAAACGACCTCGGAATCCGGATTCGAAGATTCCAACAGGTTCGTATGATGATTTCAGACTTGGACGTATGTTCGGATCGGGTTTTGGAAGACCCGGGAACGTTTCGACACCTATTGTGGAAGTTGGCATTTTTGAAGAATTTCATAAGTTTGGGTTGAAGTGCATTTCAGTGTTATCGATGCCTGTTTGGGATTCCAAGTCTGGGAATAACTCCGTATGGTGATTCTGGTGTTGGGAGAGCGATCGAAAGTGAATTCGGAGGTCCGTGGATCATTTTGGAGTCATTTGGCTAAAGATAGAAATTTGAAGGTTTTTTAGGAGGTTGACCGGAGGTTGACTTTTTGATATCGGGGTCGGATTCTGATTCCGGAAGTTGGAGTAGGTCCGTAGTGTCGAATATGACTTGTGTGCAAAATTTGAGGTCAATTGGATGTGATTTGATAGGTTTCGGCATCGAATATAGAAGTTTGAAACTCTAAAGTTCGTTAAGCTTGAATTGGAGTGCGATTCATAGTTTCAGTATTGTTTGATGTGATTTGAGGCCTCGACTAAATCCATGATATGTTTTGAGACTTGTTGGTATGTTCGGACGGGGTCCCGAGGGGCTCGGGTGAGTTCGGGGCGGTTTCGGACCATTTTTAGACCATTTTTAGCTGTTGGTTTTTGGCTACAGCAATATGCTATGCGAGCGTAGGGAATTGGTCGCGATCACGATGAGTAAAATGGGAGAAATGACCAGTGATTCGCGATCGCGTAGAGGAAAATTTCTGCTGCACTGATCCGACTTTAGAAGCTTGTATCTCGCAAGCTATAAGGAATTTGGTGATGATCCTAAAATGAAAGTTATAACTCTTTGTGTCTAACTTTCAGAAAATCAAACCATTTGAAATTTGGAGTTGTGTACAAAAAGTTATGATTGGTACACTACAGTCTATCCGGAAAGAGTTTGGAAATCGCAAAGAAGAAATTTGTGTTGCACAGGGCTGACTTTGGAAGCTTATATCTTGTAATATATAAGGAGCTGGTAGATGAGCAAAGAATGAAAGTTGTAGTCCTTGAAATCCAATTTTCAAAAAGTTAAACCATTTGCAATTTGAAATTTTGTACCAAAAGTTATGGCCATTAAGACTGTCTGGAAAAGCTGGGTATTTGTTCTTCGCGATCGCGAAACTTTTTTCACGATCGCGCAAGGCAAATTTTGGGCTGAGAAATGTTGTGCTTCGTGATTTGAAGAATTTTCCGCGATCGCGAAGAGTAAATACCTGGGTAGAAGCTATATTTCGAAGTTTCGGCCATTTTTATCATATTTGGAGCTATAGAGCTCGAATTGAAGCAATTTTTAGGTGATTTTCACCATATGGATTGGGGTAAGTGTTCTATATCCGAAAGTAATTATACTTCATGATTCTATGGTTATATTCATTATTATTTCGGATTTAAATGGAAGAAATCAAGATTTTTGTAAAACTTTTCAAGAACGAAAATTCAAGATTTGGAGGTCAAGTTATTATCGGAATTTGATAAAATTGGTATGGTTGAAATCATATCGCAATGGGCTGCAGGATTTTATGAGTTTTTTTTGGAATCTGGGCATGTGGGCCAAAGGGAGATTTTATCAACTTCTCGAACGAAGTTAGGAATTTATCTAAATTGAATTGTTATGAGTATTAGAGCATATGTTTATGAATTTTCTCATTTATCCGCTAGTTTGGAGCGTTGTGCATCGATTTGAGTCGTGGGAAGGGCTTGGAAGCCGGTTTTGGAACTTCAGAGCGAGGCGAGTCTCCTTTCTAACCTTGTAAGAGGGAATTGTTCCCATAAGTGAATTAATCGGATGCGTGCTCCTATTTGTGGGAGCTACGTACGCACAAGGTGACGATAGTCCGTGCGTAGCTACTATTATGCGTAAGTCCGGGTAGTCTAGGATCCAAAAGCATGCTCTACTTATAATATTTGGAATCTTGTTTTCTATTTAAAATGCTTAAATCATATTGAATTGGTAAATAAATTTCTAAAGGAATTAAACATCATTTTCTTGACTGTTAAGGAGAACTGCTATTTCTTTGGGTAATTGTTTTTCCCTGATGAAGTGTTGATTGACTATTTGAATGCGTGTTTCTATGTTTACCTGCGTCACATGTATGATTCATGAGCAGGGTGATTGTTTATTTATATTTGACCGCGTCGCATGTATGATTAGCGAGCGGGGTAATAGATGCATCTATGGTTTGTGCCATTCGACCCTCTGGCAGTGTACAGTTTAAATATTATTGAATCGGGTCATACGTCCCCATCATGATATGCGCATGCTTTTATTGCTTGACTTGATATTTATTAATGAGGATATTGCTTTCCCGGATTGAGAATAAATGTATAAATGATGAAAACGAATTTGAAAATTTCCCTATGAATAAGAGAATTGTTTACTTGCTTCATGCTATTGAGTTACAATCATTTTTTTTAATAAAAACCCTCAATTGACTATATTATTGATATATTATTATTGGACCACTAGTAAGTATCGAAGTCGACCTCTCGTCTCTACTTCTTCGAGATTAGACGGGATACTTACTGAATATACGTTTTTTTTTGTTCTCATGCTACACTTGTTGTGCATTTTTGTTGCACAGGAACATATACCCCTAGCGGCCCAATGGGCGTAGCAGCATGGATGATACATATACTTAGGTGAGCTGCATCTCTTGAGGCGATCCGCAACCGGCATAGTCTCTTTCAGTGTATAGTATTTACCTTCTGTTCAATTTGTATTCCGAACAGTTATTGCACTTTATTTGATTTCCTACAAATAGCTCATGCACTTGTGACACCGGATTCTTGGATTATGGGATTATTAAATATTAAGCTTGTTAAAGACATCATCTTATTTCAATGAATTTCATTATTTATGTTTTAATGTATAAAAGGAATGATTTCAATAAATACTAAAATGGGAATTTAATTAACTTCTTGTTGTTGTCATGCCTGACAGTGATGTCCAGCGCCATCACGATCCTTAGTGAATTTTTGGATCGTGACAACATGGTATCAGAGTACTAGGTTCACTTAGGTCTCATGAGTCATGAGCGAGTCTAGTAGAGTCTTGCGAATCGGTAGGGAGACGTTTGTACTTATCATCGAGAGGCTATAGGGCTATTAGGAGCATTTCCCTACTTGATTCCTCATCGTACGGTTTAATTCCCTTGAGGTTTATGCCTTCATTTCCTTCCCATTAAATCTTATATGACGTGAAACTATGGTTCTAAATCGGAAATTGAGGAATTGTAATGGTACTACAGATGTGGTGCGTGATGTTTCCTCCTTTGTATTTGACTGGGCAGCGAAGGATGAGAAAGGGCATATGGGAAGTGTCTTGTGGTGATTAAACTCCTAGAAGGCCAAGTGTGAGAAATAAGAGTCGATTAGTTGCTTAAGGGAGTGAGTTTGACCAAAGTGGGAGAGTGACAGAGTAGCTTATGGGTTCAGTGGCAGGATAACTGCACACCTTGAGGAAAAGTTTAGAGTGAATTGGGATTCATGGTGGTTAGTGACTGGGTATGCGAGCTCGATTTGAAATATTGGCCGTCATACAACGGGAAATTGGGTGCATCAGAAAAGAGTTGCTTGATATGAAGAAGGATACAACATGACTTTGGATTGGAATGTATTGTTGCGCCTCTAGTTGATGTCCATGAGGATTTAATGGACTTGTGCAGCTAGTGAGTGAGCATGGGGTCATGATGGGTTACTGATTTCGTAGTAGTTGGGCAGTGCAGCTTTGTTGGGATATGTCGGCATGTAATTTCCATAGCTGAGTTATCTCCTGTGACCAGGTCAGTAGTCGTATGGTTGGCGAAGTTTCTACGAAGGATTTTATTGGCTATCCACTAAGAGGTCCTTTATATGGATGTTCCTAGAGATTCAGAGTGTTCATGAAATGCTAGCGGAAGGATTTCGAGGAATTTGGGGTTTGACTGCGCAAGATTGTGTCAATAAGAGATAATGGACCTTGGTAGGTTCCAGGGTTGTGTAATAGTAGTTTCAAGCTAAGTGGGAGAGTCCCATCGCTTGTGATTGGGTTGCATAATCGTCTATTTATGAGATTTCTGGTTATTGTTATGTTGGCAAGATATTATGACTATGGAAGAGGGTCAGTAGTGGTTTGAGCAAAGAATTTGAGGAATGCATGCTATAATTGGCCTTATTGATTATATTCGGGACCAAATCAAAGTGGGTGGCTCTCAAAAACGGTCCTAGTGGATTCAAAGGTTAAAGTGTGGTGACTAAGGATTTCGAGTCCATAAGTATGGTTAAGAATCGAGCTTTTGTAAAAGATTATGATAAGAGGCACGGAATGTTCTATGATATATTTGACTTGCAGTCTAGCATTAGGAGGAAAATGAGAAAAAGACTTCGGTTTTGTAGAGGAATTATTAGAATAGGTGTATCCGTTGAAGATGCGAATGGGCGAGTAAGGAGGGTATGAAACGGTTCGTGGGTTTATAGAAAATGTGGTCTCGTGGAATGGGGTTACTCAAGATGAGTGTGGATTTAGGTTGGTGATGTAAGGAATGAAGCTATTATTATTTCTAAGGAAAATTAAGTATGAATTAGAAGAAGTTAGATTGATTAGCCATGGTTGAATTGGCAAATGGTGGTGGTGATCGGTTCCTTCAGTGTGATTAAGTCATGCATGTGATTTGTGGCGGTACGTGCGAGGCTTGATGGCTGCCGTAATTGATTTTATTTGGAAGTATTCAAGTATTATGGCCTTGTTATATGTAGGCGGATCCCAGAAGGGTCATGGTGGTTTAGACCACTATTGAGGATTTTAATGTTCTACGGTTATGAGAATTCACTTGCGTGTAGCTATGGTTCTTTTGGAATGAGTTAAGTAAAAAGTTTCTATGTGATGAAGTGTTTACCCAAATAGTGATTCAGGAGTTATGATGAAATTCTAGTACTATCGCATATTCGCTTGCTAGGTGTAGTGAGCGGTATGAAATTTGAAAGTGAGGATCAAGGTTGCGGTTTGGTGTTTGACAAAGATGTCACGAGCTCGGATGAGCAAAAAGAGGATTTAGATATTTGGAGTAAGCTATTATTGTCTTCAACATCACCTAAGATCGGAATTTTGTGTCGGAGGCTTTGCATATTGGTTACGAATTCTTGATATGCTTTACAACATTAGTGTGACCGGTGGTATAGATGTGCAGACTCATTATCTAGTGTGGAAGGTTGTGGGAGCGTATCTCACGGGAAGATTGTACAAGTGTGACATGTAGTCACTTGATTGATTAAAGATTTAAACTAAGAATGAAGATTATGGTAATATTACTAATTTGAGGATTTATACCTGGAGGGCACTCGGTTTATTGGGTTATGGACTGTGGAGGTTTGCTCCGGATATGAGGGTTGTTCTTGTGAGTTATGGAAAAAGGGGTTATTATGGACCCTTGAAAGGTTATTAGCCTAGTACAGTGCGGTCAGAATCGGCTCGAGGTCGGTGGGTGGATTTAAATATGTTTATGGGCTCTACATCAGGCCGGATGTGTTCATTTTAGCAGGGCACTCCTCATGGAGGAGTATCCGGACGTTGGATGTTGTTTTGTAGTTGGCTATTTCATGTAATATTATATTGTGTCGTGTGAGCTATGAGACGGATTGATAAATTTCTTATGTATTGAGGTTCTGCATAGAGATGGTGTTATGTGAGCAGGATGGCTCTTGTGATTCAGATTATATGTCGCACCTCAGTTGTGCTTGAGTTTTGTAGCTTATGGCGCTATCTGTCTCCCCAGAGATGGTATTCTGCACTTAGCGTGCTTGTAATTGATATTCAGTATTTAGTAGTAATGAACAATTTAGCTCGGAGTGTATCTCCTTATGTGAATCCTATGTGTGGATCGGGTGGCACGTCGCCACGGGTATGTTGTTTGGATCGGGTTGCATGCCGCAACAGTATGATGTTGAGTACAGTTTCCTGTATCTATTATTGTGTGTTTTGCTTCTCATTTTTTGAGGAAGGTTCATAACACCTTTTTCGTTGTCTAATTAGTTACGTAGGTTGAGTAGTCCTTTCCAGAGTTCGTTTCTTATGTATCACATTCGGGTTTGTAGCTTGTTGGCATATTGCGGCATTATATGTGATTTTGGCAGCGTTTGAAGTGGCTTATTACTTGGGCAACTTATACTGGGTAAGACAAAATTATTGGACTTGGGATTCGGTGCAACCGGGTTTGTATGAAGTATATTAAAAGGCAAATATAGTTATTTGGTTCATAATGAGGCAATGGTTTTAGTCAAGAGGAAATACTCAATGAATTGTTGATCAGCAGTTGTTTATAAGTTTCTACACACCTCTTCCATCGTGGCAGTGTTGCAAGAGTTGGAACAGGACTTGTATGTGTCATGAGGTATGTTGTTAGCGTCAGATTCGTAGAATTTTGGCGGTTATTATCAGAGGATATTATTATGGTCAAGTGGTTTATGCAATGCATAATGTGGATTCAGCAAAGGTATACAATGATGTATGGGTGCCTCGTATGTTGGAAGCAGGCCTAGCAGAGAATTCCAAATGTTGAAATTTGGATCTAAGGATTATTTGCCTAAATGAAAGAGAATATCTTCAGATTTCATCGAGCTAATATGCTCAACTGAGTTGTGATAGCACGGGTAGGTGTATGAGGTGTTAAACGGTGATTTTGGACAACTCATGCGCAGTTCTTAGCACGTTCGGGGACGAACGTATGCTTAAATGGGAGAGAATATAACAACCCGACCAGCCATTTTGAGCTTTAGCGCGTTCTTCGGCGGTTTGAGGCCATGTGCAGCTTCACTTCAGGCATTATGACATGTACGCATGGTCAAAATTGAATTTTCGGGAAGTTCGGAGTTGATTTGGAAAGAAAATTCTCAATTCAGAAGCTTTAAGGTGAAAGAATGGACAAAGATTGGATTTTTGATTAAGCGATCTCGGAATCAAGATTCGAAGGTTCTAACAAGTTCGTATGATGATTTCGGACTTGGGTGTATGTTCGGATCGGGTTTTGGAAGACCCGGGAACGTTTCGGCACCTATTATGGAAGTTGGCATTTTTGAAAGAATTTCATAAGTTAGGGTTATGGTGCATTTCAGTGCTATCGATGTCCATTTGGGATTCCGAGTCTGGGAATAGCTCCGTATGGTGATTCTGGTGTTGGGAGCGCAATCGGAAGTGAATTTAAAGATCCGTGGGTCATTTTGGAGTCGTTTGGCTAAAGAAAGAAATTTGAAAGTTTTTGAGGAGTTTGACCGGAAATGGATTTTTGATATCGGGGTCAGATTCTGATTTCGGAAGTTGGAATAGGTCCGTAATGTCAAATATGACTTATGTGCAAAATTTGAGGTCAATCGGACGTGATTTGATAGGTTTCGGCATCGAATACAGAAGTTTGAAATTCTAAAGTTCATTAAACTTGAATTGGAGTGCGATTCATGGTTTTAGCATTATTTGATGTGATTTGAGGCCTCGACCAAGTCCGTGATATGTTTTGAGACTTGTTGGTATGTTCGGACGAGGTCCCGAGGGGCTTGAGTCAGTTTTGGGGTGGTTTCAGACTATTTTAAGACCATTTTTAGCTACTGGTTTTTGGCTACAGCAGTGTGCTACGCGACCGTGGGGAATTAGTTGCGATCGTGATGAGTAAAATAAGAGAAAATGGCTAGTGATTCGCAATCGCGGAAGGGCTTTTGCGATCGCGTAAAGGAAAGTTTCTATCGCACTGACCCGACTTTGGAAGCGTGTGGATCGCAATCTATAAAGAATTTGGAGATGATCTAAAAGTGATAGTTGTAGTTCTTTATATCTAGTCTTAAGAAAATCAAACCATTTGGCATTTAGAGTTGACTACAAAAAGTTATGAGTGGTATACTACAGCGTATCCGGGAAGAGTTTGGAAATCGCGAAAAAGAAATTTGTGTTACACAGGGCTGACTTTGGAAGCTTATATCTTATAATATATAAGGAACTATTTGGAATTTTGTACAAAACATTATGGCCATTATACTAGAGACTGTCAGGAAGAGTTGAGCATTTGTTCTTTGCGATCGTGAAGCTTTTTCCGCAATAGCGAAAAGAAAATTTTTGGCTGAGAAATGTTGTGCTTCGCAATTGCGAAGCATTTTCCGCGATCGCGAAGAGTAAATACCAGGGCAGAAGCTATATTTTGAGGTTTCGGCCATTTTTATCATATTTGGAGCTATGGAGTTCGGATTGAAGCGATTTTGAGGCGATTTTCACCATATGGATTGGGGTAAGTGTTCTATATCCAAAAGTAATTATACTTCATGATTCTATGGTTATATTCATCATTTATTTCGGATTTAGATGGAAGTTTTCAAGATTTTTGTAAAACTTTTCAAGAACGAAAATTCAAGATTTGGAGTTCAAGTTGTTATCGGAATTTGATAAAAATTGGTATGGTTGAACACGTATCGGAATGGGTTATTGGATTTTATGAGTTTTTTTGGAATCCGGGCACATGGGCTCGAGGGCGATTTTGTCAACTTTTCGAACGGAGTTAGGAATTTATCTAAATTGAATTGTGAGTATTAGAGCATATGTTTATGGATTTTCTCATTTATTGGCTAGTTTGGAGCGTTGTGCATTGATTTGAGTCGTCGAAGGGCTTGGAAGCCGGTTTTGAAACTTCAGAGCGAGGTAAGTCTCCTTTCTAACCTTGTAAGTGGAAATTGTCCCCATAGGTGAATTAAATGGATGTGTGCTCCTATTTGTGGGGGATACGTACGCGCAATGTGATGAGAGTCCGTGCGTAGCTTTTGTGTCACGTCCCAAAATCTAACCTTGGTCGTGATGGCGCCTATTGTGTTACAAGGCAAGCCTATTCTAAAAATATTACTACTAATTTGATTCTAAGAATTTAATAAAACATTTCCAATAATTTAATTCATGATAAACTAAACCAACTCTAAATATAAATAATATAAAATACAAAAACGAGTCCCAAACGTCGGGGTGTCACTAAGTCATGAGCGTCTAAAACTATAAACTAAGATATATAAACTGTCTATCTGTCCAAAAGAAGAAATGACAAAAGGAGTAACAAGGTGCTGCGAACGCTGCCAGCTACCTTGCAATCTCCAATTAAAGCCGACCTGAAGTCAATGATCGTCTCTCTCTAACTCACATGGATCTGCACATAAAGTGCAGGGTGTAGTATGAGTACAACCACCTCAGTAGTAGAAATAACTAAGGAACTGAGTAGTAGTAACGAGCTAAGTAAAATAGTCCAATTATTTATTTTCATAATTTACAATAAACTCGAATAAACAGGTAAATTCTATAAAACCAACAGATACCACAAAGAAATTTAACAAATAAATGTAGCAACAACAAAAGTAAATGAGACTTCACAGCAATGTCACTCCATCACTCAACACTCGCACTCAGCACTCCACACTCAACACTCAATACACTCAACACTCTGCACTCACTGGAGTATGTACAGACTTCGGAGGGGCTCCCAAAGCCCAAGCGCTAAGCACGGACAACTCACGTTCCATCATATTAATATCTGGATCCGCATGTTCAACTCACGTGCTATGCGGACAACTCACGCGCTATGGTATCAATTCCTGAACTCGCACGGTCAACTCACATGCTACGCAGACAACTCACGCGCTATGGTATTAGTATCCTCACAACCAAACCATCGATATCACTCAATCGTGTACCTCACCATCATCAACAAATAAGGGAAAACAGCCCACATCAAGTGTCACAACATATTAGCAAATAATAGAGACTGATGTAAACATGTACAATAATTTTTATAATTGAGTACAAATAATGTGAGCATGAATAAAGCCTAAGCATGATCTCTAACATGAAGGCAAACAAGTTTAACAACAACAACAACAACCCAGTAAAATCCCACAAGTGGGGTCTGGGGAGGGTAGTGTGTACGCAGACCTTACCCCTACCCCAAGGGGGGTAGAGAGGCTGTTTTCGAAAGACCCTTGGCTCAATATAATAAAAAAGACAAAAGAAGAGAGTATTAGATTCACCGCGAAAATCATACGGTAAAAGGAACATAGAAAGCAGGAAAAGAAAAACAATAATAATGATAATTCAAAGCATAAATGATGGTATGTAAATCGATCCTACATCGAAAATAGAAAGTAGTAAAACTCGACATTGCCCCTAGTTATCTTAGACAAAAACTCACCGAACTAGGTCACTACCTCCTAGCCTACCACCGTGATACGCAACTTCCATAACTTCCTATCAAGTGCCATGTCCTCGGAAATCTGAAGCCTCGCCATATCCTGCCTGATCACCTCTCCCCAATACTTTTTAGGCCTCCCTCTGCCTCTTCTCGTGCCTTCCACGACCAGCCGCTCACACCTCCTTACTGGAGCATCTAGGCTTCTCCTCTGTACATGTCCGAACCATCTGAGCCTCGTTTCCCGCATCTTGTCATCAATAGGGGCCACGTGCGCCTTCTCTCGAATTCTATCATTCCTAATCTTGTCCTTTCTAGTGTGCCCACACATCCACCTCAACATCCTCATTTCAGCTACTTTTATATTTTGGATATGTGAGTTCTTAACAGGCCAACACTCAGCCCCATACATCATGGCCGGCCTAACCACCACTTTATAGAACTTACCTTTGAGTATCGTTGGCACTCTCTTATCACACAAGACTCTAGATGCTAACCTCCACTTCATCCATCCTACACCAATACGGTGTGTGACAAGTAAACAAATAACCACAGATAATAGTTATTATGCCTCACAGCCTCACTGGACGGACCAAGTCTCAATACCTTGTGGCGTACACCTACACGCCCGTCACCTAGCATGGGTATAACCACCAAACAATCACATGATATCAATTTCTCCAGGTTTATACCCTCAAAGCCAGAGTTAAAATTGTTACTTACCTCAACAGCGTAAAATCCTACTCCGGGATATTCTCATCCCTCGACTCGGTCTCCAAAAGCTCTAAATCTATCCTTAATCAGATTAATACCATCAACATGTGCTAATGAATCGAATTCTACAATAAAAACTACAAAATATACCAAAAATCCGAAATTGGCTAAAACCCGACCCCGGGGCCCATATCTCGGAATCGGTCAAATATGGCAGAATAATAATCCTCTTTTTTTCCCGAGTCTAACCATATAAAATTCGTCAAAATCGGACTCCATTTGGTCTCTCAAACCCTCACTTAAAACTCTCCAAAACTCAAACCCTAACTCCCTCAATTTCACTTTGAAATCATCAATCAAATCCCAAAAATGAAGATGGATTCATGAAATATAATCAAAATCGAGTAGAGAAAACTTACCCCAATCCATATGGTGAATATCGCTTCCAAAATCTCCCAAATTCGAGCTCCCCAACTCAAAATATGACCAAATGAGCAAACCCTAGTTTTATATTTTTTTCTGCTAGATATTCTGTCTCGTTTCTCATGCCAAATAATCCGGAAACTCATATTTTATGCCTCCAATGGATTTCTTGTGAAATTCTAATCAAGTTAGGATTTTGAATCACTCAATTTGATCTTATAATGAATGAGATATGTGGGTTTTAATATTTGCAAATAGTGCAGATTTTTAAGTACGCTGCTAGTGGCAATTTCGTAACTAAACCAAAAAAATCTGGCAACCTAATTCTTAGTAAAATGACCATAAAATCCTCATACGATGTCCAAATTCGTCGATTCTTTTTGCTACAGGTCTGTAATTACGATACGGATCTAATGCTTCAATTAAAAACGAAGCCGGAGCTCATTAGTTCAATATGATATACTCACCTAAGGCTCACGAGACCTCAACTAATAATTTCAACAAGTCATATATCACTACCCGAACTTAGTCGAACCTCCAGAACACTCAAAACAGCACTAAAACACCAAATCAACCTCGAATTCAAGCCTAAGAATTTCTAAACTTCCAACTTTTGCCAATTCAAGCCTAATTCTATCATGGACCTCCAAATTATATTCCAGACATACTCCTAAGTCTAAAATTAACCAATGAAGCTAATCGAATCATAAAAATCCAAATCCAAATTCGTTTACTCATAAGTCAACTTCTGCTTGACTTTTCTAACTTAGCTTTCTAACTAAGAGATTAAGAGATCATTTCACTCCAAAATTACTCCGAACCCAAACCTACCAACTCGATATAACTCAACATAGCTGAACAACACATAAAGAAACAAAAATAGGAGAAACAGGGCTATAACTCTTAGAACGACTAATCGGGTCGTTACATCCTCCCCCTCTTAAACAAACGTTCGTCCACGAACGAGTCTAAAATCATATCTGGGGTCTCAAATAGGGGAAATCTTCAGCAATACTTTCTTGTCACAGTCAAATCATATGAACTCATCTCGCGGTCAGAGCATACTCGTCACGTATCCATCCAGCCACCATTTCCAGTAATAGGGACACTATCGGACTTATAGGTCTACAAGCACGCACTCACACAATCAACACCTAAGTGCTCAATCTACAGTCAAAACCCAACCTCAAGTCCTCCAGACTAGCCCAACATCAACACACAGAAATCATATCTCGCACCTCATCCAGGGAATCACAATCTGTCAATGCACAACTTATACTGAGCGCTTGTGTGTGCATACAAATACGTGGAAGGAAGTCAAAGAGTTACACTTCAGGCTAAAACAATATCGCACGATAAGAATTCAAGAAGGTGAAGTTTTCCTAAAGTTTCTGCAGCCTCTCGAAGATAAGTACAGACGTCTCCGTACCGATCCGCAAGACTCTACTAAACCCTCTCATGACGCGTGAGACCTATGTAACCTAGGCTCTGATACCAACTTGTCACGACCCAAACTCTAACCTTGGTCGTGATGGCGCCTATTGTGTTACAAGGCAAGCCTATTCTAAATATATTACTACTAATTTGATTATAAGAATTTAATAAAATATTTCCAATAATTTAATTCCTGATAAACTAAACCAACTTTAAATATAAATAATATAAAATACGAAAACGAGTCCCAAACATCGAGGTGTCACTAAGTCATGAGCCTCTAAAACTATAAATTAAGATACATAAACTGTATAACTATCCAAAAGAAGAAATGACAAAAGGAGTAACAAGGTCCTGCGGACGCTGGCAGCTACCTTTCAATCTCCAATTAAAGTCGACCTGAAGTTAACGATCGCCGCACTCTAACTCACCTGGATCTGCACATAAAGTGCAGGGTGTAGTATGAGTATAACCACCTCAGTAGTAATAGAAATAATTAAGGAACTGAGTAGTAGTGACGAGCTAAGTAAAACAGTCCAATTATTTATTTTCGTAATTTACAATAAACGTGAATAAACAGGTAAATTCCATAAAACCAACAAATGCCACAAAGAAATTTAACAGATAAATGCAGCAACAGCAAAAGTAAATGCAACTTCACAGCAATGTCACTCCATCACTCAGCACTCGCACTTAGTACTCCACACTCAACACTCAATACACTCAACACTCTACGCTTACTAGGGATGTGTATAGAATCCGGAGGGGCTCCCAAAGCCCAAGCGCTAAGCACGTACAACTCACATGCCATCATATCAATACATGGATCTGCACGGTCAACTCACGTGCTACGCCAACAACTCATGCGCTATGGTATCAATTCCTGGACCCGCACGGTCAACTCGCATGCTATGCGGAAAACTCACGCGCTATGGTATTAATATACTCACAACCAAGCCATCGGTCTCACTCAATCATGTACCTCACTAGCCTCACCATCATCAACAAATCAGGGGATACAGCCAACATCAAGTATCACAACATATTAGCAAATAATAGAGACTGAGGTAAACATGTACAATAATTTATATGATTGAGTACAAATAATGTGAGCATGAATAAAGCCTAAGCATGATCTCTAACATGAAGGCAAACAAGTTTAACAACAAGTAAACAAATAACCACAGATAATAGTTATTAGGCCTCACAGCCTCACGGTACGGACTAAGTCTCAATCCCTCGTGGTGTACACCCACACGCCCATCACCTAGCATGGGTATCACCACCAAACAATCACATGATATCAATTTCTCCGAGTTTATACCCTCAAAACCAGAGTTAAAACTGTTACTTACCTCAACAGCGAAAAATCCTACTCCAGGATATTCTCGTCCCTCGACTCGGTCTCCAAAAGCTCCGAATCTATCCTTAATCAGATTAATACCATCAACATGTGCTAATGAATCGAATTCTACAATAAAAACTACAAATATACCAAAAATCTGAAATCGGCTAAAACTCGACCCTAGGGCCCATACCTCAAAATCAGTCAAAAATAGCAGAATAATAATCCTCGTCCTCTCCCGAGTCTAACCATATAAAATTCGTCAAAATCGGACTCCGTTTGGTCCCTCAAATCCTCACTTAAAACTCTCCAAAACTCAAACCCTAACTCCCTCAATTTCACTTTGAAATCATCAATCAAATCCCAAATATGAAGATGGATTCATGAAATATAATCAAAACCGAGTAGATAAAACTTACCCCAATCCATATGGTGAATATCGCCTCCAAAATCTCCCAAATTCGAGTTCCCCAACTCAAAATATGATCGAATGAGCAAACCCTAGTTTTATATTTTCTATCTCATTTCTCATGCCAAACAATCTCAAAACTCTTATTTTATGCCTCCAATGGATTCCTTGTGAAATTCTAATCAAGTTAGTGTAACGACCCAACAGGTCGTTTTGAGCTCTGGCGCGTCATTCGGCAGTCTGTGGCCATGAGCAGCTTCATTTCAGGTATATTGACTTGTGTGTATGGTCAGAATTAAAATTCAGGAAGTTTGGAGTCAAATCTAAATGTAAATTCTCATTTTGAAAGCTTAAAATTGAAGAAATGAACTAGGATTGGAATTTTGAGTAAATGACCTCGGAATTGATATCCGAAGGTTCCAACAGATTCGTATGATGATTTCGGACTTGGGCGTATGCCCGGATCGGGTTTTGGATAACCCGGGAGCATTTTGGCGACTAT
>MU761791.1:45028-56391 GCA_026770625.1 Nicotiana glauca | reverse complement strand
TATTTCCAAGAACTAGCCATATAATTAATTTAGAACACCTTTTTTCAAAACATACATACATAATAGTTAGTGAAATTACCAATTCGTTGCCCAACAAATGAAACCTGGATATACATAAGCTTCTAACCCACATCCACTATCTACGGAGCCTCTAAAAATACAATAGGATAATACAGTATTTGCCGGTAACAAGGCTCCGGCTATACCTTACACAACAGAAAAATAAAACTACGGAAACAAGCGGCCTGAGCCAAGTAGGACCCCGAGAGGAATGGGGCTCACCAAAACAACTGACGGAAGGCGAAGAGGGAGTTACGATCGGTGGGCTGGAGTACCTGCTGCAGATCCACCTACAATCATAACACAAATGTAGCGCCCTTGGCAAAAGGGACGTTAGTACATTTGAATTGTACTGGCATGTATAACAAACTTTGCGCCAAGTAAACTCAAGCCATAGACAAGTAAGTAACAGTAACATAAACAACAATCAATTCCATAAAGAAAGAACAATCAAGCTAAACAAGTTTTACAAATTCTCCCATTTCCCTTCCACATTTCCACATCAATAGATTTCACATTTTTGCTCATATTTTCATTTCAACAGTGATTTCGTTCACTTTCCACCATTATTACCTCGGCCACCCTTATTACCTCGGCCCCCTTATCACCACAACCCGCACCTTATTACTTCGTATTGTGGCGCGCAACCCGATCCCACCATACATTTTCAATTAACATACAATCACAACAACAACAATGAACAATTCACAAAGATCACAACAACACTTCTTAAGGAGTAGCAACAATAATTTACAAGTGTTTCCGTAACCATCAATATTATTTCCGTCATATTCCACAATTCACAAGTGTCTCACGTTACAACAATACTTTCCCACGATAAGTCATAGATGTTAATATCACAATTATTCCAGTTGCATCACTTACAATTTCCTTACGTCATTTGTTTCTCATCTAATACCACATATCATAATCACAACCATGCAAATCACATGAATTTCACAATTTACCCACGTGGATGTCACATACCAAACATTTGAACACCAACAAGGCGATTTTACAAGGTCAAGGTTAGCCATACATACCTGGAGTCGAATTCCCTTTTAATTTCTACTTCCAACTTTTCCAAAAGCCTAGCAACGTCAATCTAGTGCACAAATTAATACATATTTCTTAGAATAAAAGTTCACAATCACTACCCGAACACATTTAGGTTATCAATCCCTTATTTACACAATTCTTTGCTCCTTCCCAACTACTCTTACTAGATTTTAGGTTTTAATAAACATGCAAGAGTGTTTCAACCCCCTATTATCAAGAACTAAAGCATGAGACTTTCCCCCTCTCAATAAATCTGAAAGTCAATGAAAATGGGGTAGGGATTTTACCCGTAGAAATGGAGATGAAGACACTTGCTTTAAAATTTCCCAGACCAGATAATTTGAGGAACAAATTTTGAAGAAGATGAACTTTCTCTGAATAACCCCTCCTCCCTCTCTCTTGTTTTGCTCAGAAAAATTGTTAAACTGAGGGGTTAGGGTGTTTTATTAGAAAAGGGGGTCGGGTTGAAAAATTAGAAAAATTGGAGCTCGAGCAAGATCTGCGGTCGCATTCTGCGATTGACGAATCGAAATGCGGTCCGCATATTGGACCGCAAAAGTGCCCCCAAAACTCTGAAGGGTCTGCTTGGGTCGGCGATAGGAATGCGGTCCGCATTCTTGTTATGCGGTCGCATTTTGCACCTCAGAATTGACCTCCACAATTCTCTAAGGAATTTATGCAATGATTATGCGGTCCGCATATTGATTATGCGATCGCATAATGGACCGCAGTTTCAATTTCAATTTTGACAATTCTTCTGCTTCACTCTGCGGCAGAAATGCGGTCTGCATAGCTGATCTGCGACCGCATTCTGGACCGCAAAAATGGAAATTTTTAAGAAAATTGATTCTTTTGATTTTTAAAAGCTTAGATCACTACCAAGGGTCCGAGCCGGGGTGAGCTTGCGAGACCAAAAATTATAGGACCACGAGTTCCTAACACAACATTCAGAGTCGACACCACGAGTTACTAAGTTTTTTAGACCAAAAATTATTTACGGGGCCTTTCAAGAGGTTCGTCCCAAAATCTGTTTAGGTAACAACAACCTGTTAACTGGCATTAACGTTCAATATAACGTTTTTTCAATGAAAAACTCCTATATATCTGTAATGCTTTTAAAAATTCTGCAAATCTGTCTTAGATAATCCCTTTAAGTCTTCTGCCCAAATTCTATTTATCCTTTGAAGCTATCTTTCAGAACAGTCTTTTAACTCACTCTTTCTGTATTTTCACTTTTGAAAACCCTTCTTCTACTGTATTTTCACTCAAACAAATCTGTTGATTTTAGAGTCATTTTTGAACTTCTGTAATCTTTTCAACTCCCTGTTTTAACTCTTCTGCATTAGGCTCTTGTCTGGAATCAACACTTTTTCTGAATAACTCATTTAAAATAGTTCAATCTCTGACAATTGGATCCGAGTTGCCTAATGCAGACTTTTTATCTGATTCTATGTGTTAAATTAGTCCGTCCACCACTTAAGTGTTAATTTAAAGACCAAACTAGTATGTGCAAGGTATGCTAAACTATATGCTATATGACTTACGGGGTTTTATGTGAGCCTTGCATGTTTGTTTGTCAATCCCCTTTCTTGTTATTTGTTTTGGCTGTCGAAATTAGTATTTTGTCCTTTAAACCCCATAAATCTCTTACCCTTTTTTTCCCTTTAGGATTAGAAGTCCTAGTACCCCCGGACTGATAGGTTGGGATGGGTACTAGCATGCAATAAGTAAACGAGACTAATCGCGTTTAAATGCCTTAACGGGGTGGGAAGGGTAGAATATGGATATGATGACCAGTGCGCTAATACCTCGTGCGACCTCTCTTTTGAGGAGTGATTGTTGGGTATTGCATTGATGTGATCCATATGTTGTATAAACCTAGGACCCCCTTTATTTTCCTTTTATTTGCACTGTCTTCTTTAATTCTGTTCTTCAAATTAATTCTTTTTTTTTCTAAAAACTGTCTCTTTCTGTCTTCTTTACCCTTTTCAAAACTTGAAACTTATTCGTGATTCTATGTGCAAAGCTTTACTTGTTTTCTGTCACTTCCTTTTAAAGTCACAATTAAAGCATGGCCGGGAACCACACTAGTGGATCTTGAGGGGTGCCTAACACCTTCCCCCCGAGATAATCTCAAGCCCTTACCTGAACTCTGGTTTTCTTCTGGAGGATGAGTTACCACCAGAAGGACTTAGTCACAACAAGGCGTTGCATATCACTGTGCAATGCGAAGATTATTTCATCACCAGGATCCTGGTCGACGGGGGATCTAGCCTCAACATTTGTCCGCTAGTGACTCTCAGAACATTGGGGAAAGGTTTGCATGAGATCAAAGATGGGGCTATCAATGTTAAAGCTTTTGATAGGTCTCAAAGATCTACCATTGGGGAAATTAGCCTGTATCTACAAATGGGGCCTACCTGGTTCGATGTTGACTTCCAAGTCATAGACATGCCAGCATCCTACAATTTATTGCTAGGACGACCCTGGATCCATGCCACTGGGGCTGTGGCATCAAACCTACATCAAGCAGTGAAGTTTGAATGGAATCATCAGGAAGTGATCATTCATGGCGACGGTAGCAACCCTATATATAGTCGCCAAACCATCCCAATGATCGGAGGTAGCAAAAGAATAGGCGGAGAAACATACCATTACATCGAGCGAGTTAATGCCATAGACAAAGACAAGTGGTGGGATAACAAGATTGAGAGCATCCTGAATTGGAGAGGGTATGAACCCGGAAAAGGACTTGGCAAGAATCTCCAGGGTATCACCAAACCCATCAAGATGAAGAAGCACGGTAACAGTTTTGGCCGAGGGTATAAGTTCACCTGGAAAGAGTTCAATGAATGGTCACCACCATGGCATGGTCCCTATTATTCGCTAGAATACCCTATACCTCAGCTGGATCAGACCTTTCAGCCTACTGACATTATATATGGATCAGAGGAAGACGAAACACTGGCAGCGATGAAGAACCTGTTTCTGGGAGATGATATGGACTGTTGTGTTATATTCGATGAGGAAGGCCCTTCCATTCAAGCTGTGAACCGAGGGGAATGCCTCACCATTTGGTCAGTCACGACCACCAGTGCCCGGAAAGCTTCGGGGTAGCAAGGCTAAACGGCGCACCATGCATCGCATTTTACTTTTTAGTTGATTTTACTTTTCCGCATTGTCTTTACTTTTGAAAAGAGCTTTGATGTTTCGAATAGTTATGAATTTAATCAAAAGCATTTTCCAAGTTTATTTTTATATCTCGCTCTTATTATTTTTCTCTATCATTTACTTTATTTTACACATTACATATCTTGATGATGAACCGACGACTGTAACTTGCAACGAGGCAACGCAACAAATGGATATAGATTCAGGAGAGGAAGATGATATACCAGAAGAGGTTGTCAGAGAGGTCGAGAACTTTGAGAACAGACCTAAGTATAACTTGGATGAAACTGAGGTTGTTAATTTGGGAGATACAGAGAATATCAAAGAAACGCGCATCAGCGTGCATTTGTCGTCATCATAAAAGAAAGAGTACATAGAGTTCTTAAAAGAGTATGAGGACATTTTTGCCTGGTCATATGACGATATGACTGGTCTCAGCACATCCATTGTAGCTCACAAGTTGCCAACAGATCTGACATGTCCGCCAGTAAAACAGAAGCTTAGAAAGTTCAAGCCAGACATGAGTTTGAAAATCAAAGAGGAAGTTACCAAGCAAGTCAAAACCAGGGTTCTCAGGGTGGTAGAGTATCCAAAATGGTTAGCTAACATCGTGCCAGTACCGAAGAAAGATGGGAAGGTTAGAGTCTGTGTCGACTACCGGGATCTCAACCGGGCTAGTCCCAAAGACGACTTCCCCTTGCCAAATATACACATCCTGATTGACAACTGCGCCAAGCATGAACTGCAGTCATTCGTCGATTGTTTTGCTGGGTACCATCAGATATGGATGGATGAAGAAGATGCAGAGAAAACGGCGTTCATCACGCCATGGGGGATGTACTGTTACAGAATGATGCCATTTGGTTTGAAGAATGCTGGTGCCACCTACATGAGGGCCATGACTACTATCTTTCATGACATGATACATAAAGAGATCGAGGTGTATGTGGATGACGTCATCATCAAATCCAAGAAAACTGCAAATCATATGGAAGACCTGAGAAAATTCTTCAACAGATTGAGGAGGTACAACTTGAAACTGAATCCCGCCAAGTGTGCATTCGGGGTTCCTGCTGGAAAGCTATTGGGTTTCATTGTGAGTCGCTGAGGAATAGAATTGGATCCATCAAAGGTCAAGTCCATTCAAGAGTTGTCACCGCCAAGGAACAAGAAGGATATGATGAGCTTTCTGGGAAGGCTCAATTATATCAGCCGATTCATAGCTCAGTCCACTGTCATGTGCGAACCTATCTTCAAGATTCTTAAGAAGGATGCTGCCACCAAATGGACTGATGATTGTCAAAGGGCTTTTGACAGAATCAAGAAATACTTGTCAACGCCGCCGGTCTTGGTTCCGCCTGAGCCAGGGAGACCCCTATTACTTTATCTCGCAGTATTGGATGGAGCGTTCGGTTGTGTTTCAGGACAACATAATGAAATCGGAATAAAGGAGCAAGCCATCTACTACCTCAGCAAGAAGTTTACTCCGTATGAGGCTCGGTATTCTTTATTAGAATGCACATGTTGTGCTCTGAACTGTGTAGCTCAAAAGTTGAGGCACTATTTCTGTGCTTACACCACTTATCTCATATCAAGGATGGATCCGTTAAAGTATATCTTTCAGAAGCCCATGACTACCGGCAAGCTCGCCAAATGGCAAATCCTGTTAAGCGAGTTCGACATTGTTTACGTTACTCAGAAGGAAGTCAAAGGGCAAGCTTTGGTAGACCACCTCGCCGAGAATCCCGTGGGAGGAGAATGCGAACCTCTAAAGACGTATTTTCCTGATGAAGAGGTATCTTTCATAGGAGAAGACATTGCAGAATCCTATGACGGTTGGAGGACGTTTTTCGACGGAGCTGTGAATTTCAAAAGAGTTGGCATTGGAGCAGTTCTGGTATCATAAACCGGTCAGCATTACCCAGTATCTGCCAAGCTCAGGTTCCCGTGCACCAACAATATGGCCGAATATGAAGCCTGCATCTTAGGGCTCAAACTGGCCATCGACATGAACGTTCAGGAGCTACTAGTGATTGGAGACTCGGACTTACTCATACATCAGGTTCGAGAGGAATGGGCAACCAAGAATCCTAAGATACTCCCTTACCTACATCACATACAGGAGTTGAGGAAGAGATTCAGAAAAATGGAATTCCAGCATGTTCCGAGAATACAAAATGAGTTCGCCGATGCACTAGCCACTTTGTCATCCATGATTCATCATCCAGATACGAATTTCATTGACCCCATTCAGGTCAAGATTCATGACCAGCCAGCTTACTGTGCTCACATTGAGGAAGAAGCCGATGGGAAGCCATGGTTCCACGACATCAGAGAATACTTGACAGCAGGAGAATACCCAGAGCTTGCCAATGCTAATCAGAAGCGCACGCTCCGGAGGTTATCCAATAACTTCTTTCACAGCAGAGGAATCCTGTATAGGAGGACTCCCAATCTGGGTTTGTTAAGGTGTGTCGATGCGAGAGAAGCAACCAAACTATTTGATGAAGTGCACGTAGGAACATGTGGACCGCACATGACTGGCTTTGTTTTGGCAAAGAAGATACTCCGAGCAGGGTATTTTTGGATGACTATGGAAATGGATAGCATCCAGTATGTCCGAAGGTGCCATCGCTGTCAGATACATGCAGATATGATAAAAGTACCGCCAAACGAGCTTAATGCAACAAGCTCACCATAGCCATTCACTGCCTGGGGAATGGATGTCATTGGACCAATCGAACCTGCCGCATCAAACAGACACAGGTTCATCTTAGTGGCAATTGATTACTTTACTAAATGGGTCGAAGCAGCATCATACAAAGTAGTAACCAAGAAAGTTACAGCAGATTTCGTCCGCGATCGTATGGTTTGTCGGTTCAGAATTCCAGAATCAATCATCATTGACAATGGTTCCAACCTCAATAGCGACCTGATGAAAGCAATGTGTGAAACTTTCAAGATCAAACATAAGAACTCTACAGCTTATAGACCTCGGATGAATGGAGCTATAGAAGCAGCCAAAAAGAACATCAAGAAGATACTAAGGAAGATGATTGAAAGGCACAAGCAGTGGCATGAGAAATATTCATTTGCCTTATTGGGTTATCGTACCACAGTCCGTACATCGACCGGGGAAACTCCCTACACGCTGGTTTATGGTACAGAAATTGTCATTCCTGCCGAGGTAGAAATTCACTCCTT
Organism: Nicotiana glauca; assembly: GCA_026770625.1. Taxonomy (NCBI): domain Eukaryota; kingdom Viridiplantae; phylum Streptophyta; class Magnoliopsida; order Solanales; family Solanaceae; genus Nicotiana; species Nicotiana glauca. The sequence goes on along the minus strand of MU761791.1, from coordinate 48,897 downwards.
GAGGATCATACAAGAAGCAGAGCTAGACGATGAAGAATGGGTACAAAGTCGCTACAAGCAGTTAGCCCTTATAGACGGAAAGAGAATGAATGCAGTTTGCCACGGTCAATTATATCAGAACAGAACGTCCAGAGCCTTCAACAAGAGAGCTAAGCCGAGGAAGTTTACACCAGGGCAGCTGGTGCTGAAGAAGATATTTCCAAATCAAGATGAGGCCAAAGTGAAATTCTCTCCCAATTGGCAAGGGCCGTACATGGTTCACCGGGTTCTAACCGGAGGAGCCCTTATTCTTGCAGAAATGGAAGGAGAAGTCTGGCCGAAGACAATCAACTCAGACGCAGTGAAATGATACTACATTTGATCATACGCTTTTTCTCCATGATATAATTTGAACTACGCCTGACCTGATTCCCGTTTAAGAGGGGATACATAGGCGGCCCTATGGGTTTGGTCACATTTTAATAAAAATCCCATTTTCCCCTGTTATTGGAACTGGGGCAGAATTTTGAGGAGGACCCTCAAAATTCCAAAGTCAATCTTCTCATCAACACCAACCCAGTAAACTGGGGCAGAATTTTGAGGAGGACCCTCAAAATTCTGGAGTCGATCCGCTTTCAGTTATTCAGCACAGCCGTCAACAGCACCAGCCCAGTAAACCGGGGCAGAATTTTGAGGAGGACCCTCAAAATTCCGGAACAAGCAAGGTTGCCGTGTCCTTGGAACCACGTTGCAGTCGTTGGTTCATCCAAAATAAAATTGTTTTTCAAATATGTACTTACATTATACTAAGTCAAGCATAAATATCGTTGGAATCGCTGTCGTTTAGAAACGCTACCCTAATGATACACGACGCCAAGAGCCAGGGGATACGAACTAACCTTCCCCCCTCTACAGAACTCATGATTTTTCTTTGAATGCATGCACTCAGGTCGCAAATCATTGAATGCATTCACTTTTCAGGGTTAAAACTCTCAGCACGATCGCTCGTTCACAAGTCTACTATCTACACCCAACATTCCCCAACAGTCACGATATCACAACTATCTATCAGCTAAGAGAACTTACTACTGTTCGTTTCTTTACGTTCCTGCATTACATAAGGCTACTTATCTGCCTTTCGAGACTAATTTCTGTCTCTATCTGTATTTTACATAAGGCTACCTTTCTGCCTTCCGAGGTTAAGCTCCACCTCCATCCTGCATAAGGGTACTTATCTACCTTTCGAGACTAAGCTCTGTCTCCATCTGCATTTTTGCATAAGGCTACCTTTCTGCCTTCCAAGGTTAAGCTCTACCTCCATCCTGCATAAGGCTACCTATCTGCCTTTCGCGACTAAGCTTTGTCTCCATCTGCATTTTTGCTTAAGGCTACCTTATCTGCCTTTCGAGACTAGTTTCTGTCTCTATCTGCATTTTGCATAAGGCTACCTTTCTGCCTTCCGAGGTTAAGCTCTACCTCCATCTTGCATAAGGCTACCTTTCTGCCTTCCGAGGTTAAGCTCTACCTCCATCCTGCATAAGGCTACCTTATCCGCGTTTCGAGACTAAGCTCTGTCTCCATCTGCATTTTGCATAAGGCTACTTTTCTGCCTTCCGAGGTTAAGCTCTACCTCCATCCTGCATAAGGCTACCTTATCTGCCTTTCTAGACTAAGCTCTGTCTCCATCTGCATTTTTCATAAGGCTACTTTTCTGCCTTCCGAGGTTAAGCTCTACCTCCATCCTGCATAAGGCTACTTATCTGCCTTTCGAGACAAAGCTCTGTCTCCATCTGCATTTTGCATAAGGCTATCTTTCTGCCTTCCGAGGTTAAGCTCTACCTCCATCCTGCATAAGGCTACTTATCTGCCTTTCGAGACTAAGCTCTGTCTCCATCTGTATCTTTGCATAAGGCTACCTTTCTGCCTTCCGAGGTTAAGCTCTACCTCCATCCTGCATGGTTGAAATATCGCCTATTTATCTTTTCGAACGGCTGAAATATCGCCACCTGCATTTAAATTCTAGCTCTGGCTGAAAGATCGCCACTCTTTGAATTCATTCGGCTGAAAGATTGCCACCTTCTCGTGGTCTGAAAGATCGCCAACTTATTCAAAGGCATCATAGTTCGGAGGCACCATCTGCATAGCCCGAGAACACTATTTCATGGCCTGCAAATCTTTACTTTTATGCTCTTCATGGCCCAGTACATCATAGTCTGAGGACGTCATCCTAACCGTCCGAAGACAACATTCATGGTCCAACGGGAACTTGCATCATGTTTTAATTATGCACAGTATACGCCGCATTGCTCATTTGCAGGTACACCGGCTAGAAAACGGCCGCCTCAGCAAGAGCGATCCCGCTCCTGTTCTCCGCAACTTGTTTAACGCCAAACACCTGTTTAAATCTGACCATCGCGTCCGTCTTTTCGAATCTCCATCAACACATTCCGTCAATGGTTCATGAACTACATATGGCCTGATTCCTATAAAACCAGGGATATGTAGGCAGCTCAGAAACCATAGCGCGGTCAAAATTCTTTTACAATTGCCGTTTCCGGTCAAAATTGGCCATCTTGTCTTTACCCGACAACTCTTTCATCCTCCTCGGGTAAAGATGGACCCAATTTTTCCCCATATATTTTTTATACTCAAAATACTTTCAAAAATAGCATATGTATCCATATATAAGCATGCCCAAAAGTTCTGGTATTTTTCCCAATTTTTTTTTTAGATTTTTTTGAAGGTCAATTCAATGTCTATTTTAACAGTACAAAATCCAAATTATCTCCAAAATTATCATTTTTTGGTGAATAACTTATTTCATTCTCATATTTACACCAAAATATAATTAAGGTGATTTTTGCATATTTTTACCAATTTATTTGGCATTTTTAAAACCAAATTGCATATAATTACAATTATGGCCTATTTCGTAATTAATAGTATTTTATAATTATAAAATTAGTTCCAGTATTTTTAATTTAATATTTATATATTATTTATTAATTTAGCACCTTTAATTTATTTCAGAAATCTTTTTATTATTTTTTTATAAAACAAAACGGGGAGAAGTGGCTATTTAAAATCTGGCCCTATTTCATTACAAATTTAACCCAAATTGCACCCCAATTGACCCCAAATCAACCCCCCAAATCGACGATCCAATTCCATTTTTTACCTGTTTTGTCCAAACCCCGCCCGTTGGTATCATTTAATCTTGGCCGTTGATCATTTTGATCAACGGCCCACATCCTTCCTTTCCTTCTTAATTTTCAAACTACCCTAACCCTATTCTCATTTCCATTTTGACCGCCGCCCTCAAACCCCCCTTTTCTCTCAAACTCTCTCTAACACTCGAAACCCTAGCCGCCTCTGACGTCTTCTCCGGCTAATTCTTGCCGGAGTCCATGGCTTCTTAGGCCATGGACAGCCTGTGCTCACTGCCCTTCACCCCAAATTGCGGCTATACAAGGCTTTCGAGGTTCAACCTCAACGAGGCCTGTTCAGATCCTCCGCCGATTTGTGTTCCTGTGGCTTCTCCGGCTCCGTTCCGACGTGTTCGAGCCTCAAGAGCCTAGATATGGTCTAGACCTATTCCAGGCCAGATCCTTTCCAACCCTTCTCGTTTCTAGGGTTTCTGAGAAACCCTAAAAGATGTTCGAGGTTCTTTCTCTCTTTATTTTCTTAGATATGTGGTGTACTCGAGGTTTCAAAGTTTTTTCCCAAATTTCTCTTTTCAAAATTAGTCAATTTCAATTTAGGGTTTCCAAAACTTTTAAAACGATTTCTGTTTCTTTTTCTTCTTCTTTCTTTATGTGAATCTGCCTGTATATGCTTTGTTATTATGTGTTTTCGCTTGTGCATATTTTCTCTTATGTTCTTATGTTTTG
>MU761791.1:22923-44747 GCA_026770625.1 Nicotiana glauca | reverse complement strand
CCATAGGATTCTTGCCTTAAATAATCCCTATGTATTTACCTGTGTTATGTTACTTTGGAAAGGTTTTTAATTATTCATCTTTCCTTAATTGTCTCATACCCGTTTGAAATCAAATCCCTTAACCTTAGGGAGACCTTCTGTGATTGATTGTAAACTAGTTTCTTGCCTTTTTTTGCTTACTCGTTTTCTACACTATAAAAACAAGACACTACACACTACTTTATACACACGAAAACCTCACAAACACTTCAGATCACACACACAGACACTTCTGAATTTAAAATACTTCGAATACTTTTTCACTACACAATTTCAAATACCTTCTCTATTACTACCCCTATTTCTGATACTAAGTATTGTGCTCATCTCTCTTTTACTGTCTGAAATACCTTTGAGTTACTCTTCAACTCTCAAATTTTTGCTAAAGTTTCTGAGCATGCTCCTGTTGACTTCTGGCTATTACTTGCTTCTACTATTCTGCTGTTCTAAAGCTTGCAACTGGTATGTCCTTCTAATTAAATAATACCCTCCAAACTATGTGTTTACTTCTCCTCGTCTGTTATGCATTCTTCACTATGTGTTCATCCTAGTCTGTCATGCTCTCTTTCATTATGTTTCTGCATCTTTAACTCTGTTGTGCTTTCTTGCTTTCCTCATGTTTCCGTAAATGCTTTCTTATGTGATTCCCTGTCCCTTTGACCCCCTTCTTATGTGTGAGTGCAATTCTGAGTCATATTGGCATTCTATTGTTGCCACCATGACTTAGAATCAAGTTCTCTTGAACGTCTACTCAAATCAATTCCCATTCCCTTTACCCCTTATGTGCTGAGCCTTAACTCAGGACTGGTGGTGTCCTAATCACCATCCAGACCCAAGTTTGACTTCTAAAAGTCTGCTCTTTATTTGTTGGCCAAGCAGATGGTCAGGGGTGTGCCAGTCTCTGCCCATGGCTGGGTATGACCACCCTCTACTATGGCTCCCTAACTCCTCTCTCACTTTGCACTTGTTCCTAGTTTCTATGTTCTGCCCCCCTTTGGTAAGCCATGCTTTGGGACCCTAGAGCTCCCTCTGAACTTGGATGCTTTAGGGCTGGCCATTCCACACTGCACTATTCTGTTACAACAATTGTTATCCAGAGTGTAAGCACTGCCTGGAGTCCTTGTGGCTCCTTGGAACTTTGAAACACTTTGGGTGAGCGAAGGCCTTGGAAATCTGGAATCCGGATTTGGTGAAACACATGTTATTGGATATTAAGATTGAATTAGGCTACCTGGATCTAGCTGTAGGCTGTGATATATTTTTAATCATTTTCTTTCTTTCTTCTGGTTCTGTAATATTTTTTGTATAAAAGAACTCGGGGAGATATAGTAAAAAGGGTGTGGGAGGGGTTTACTTTTTGCATCAATAAAAGGGTAAATATCATGCCTATAGGTTTAATGTTGTAATTCAGTCACTTAGATACCATGCCTATAGGTTTAATGTTGTAATTCAGTCACCTAGATACCATGCCTATAGTGTTAATGTTTTAATCACCTAGATATCATGTCTATAAGTTTAATGTTTTAACTCGATCGACTAGATACCATGTCTATAGGATTTAATGTATAATACACATAATCCAGTCATCTAGAAAATCTGCCTATAGGGTTTAATGCTTTATCATCTTGCAAATCATTAGAAACCCTGCCTATAAGACTTAATATTCATGTAAGAAGTTGCATATAGAAACCATATGTATAGGAAATGCATACGCGTTACGCAAAACTATAGGATAATCAAATCTGCCGTCTGTTTACCAATTATGTAATAAGTTATAAAACCAAGTCTGTCTATAGAGGTTCGTCCCAAAATCTGTTTAAGTAACAACAACCTGTTAACTGGCATTAACGTTCAATATAATGTTTTTTCAATGAAAAACTCCTATAAATCTGTAATGCTTTTAAAAATTCTGCAAATCTGTCTGAGATAATCCCTTTAAATATTCTGCCCAAATTCTATTCATCTTTTGAAGCTATCTTTCAGAACAGTCTTTTAACTCACTCTTTCTGTATTTTCACTTTTGAAAACCCTTCTTCTACTGTATTTTCACTCAAACAAATCTGCTGATTTTAAAGTCCTTTCTGAACTTTTGTAATCTTTTCAACTCCTTGTTTTAACTCTTCTGCATTAGGCTCTTGTCTGGAATTAGCACTTTTTCTGAATAACTCGTTTAAAATACTTCTATCTCTGACAATTGATCCGAGTTGCCTAATGTAGACTTTTTATCTGATTCTATTTGTTAAACTAGTCCGTCCGCCGCTTAAGTTTTAATTTAAAGACCAAACTAGTATGTGCAAGGCATGCTAAACTATATGCTATATGACTTACGGGGTTTTATGTGAGCCTTGCATGTTTGTTTGTCAATCCCTTTACTTGCTATTTGTTTTGGTTGTCAAAATTAGTATTTTGTCCTTTAAACCCCATATATGCCTTACCCCTTTTTTCCCTTTAGGATTAGAAGTCCTAATACCCCGGGACTGATAGGTTGGGACGTGTACTAGCATGCAATAAGTAAACGAGACTAATCACGTTTAAATACCTTAACGGGGTGGGAAGGGTAGAATATGGATATGATGACTGGTGCGCTAATATCTCGTGCGACCCCTCTTTTGAGGAGTGATTGCTGGGTATTGCATTGATGTGATCCATATTTTGTATAAACCTAGGACCCCCTTCTTCTCTTTAAAATCGCGTTGATGAGTTTCAAAATTGCTTCTTATCTTTAAAGTGTCCTAATGCAATATAATCATTAGGTGGCGACTCTTCAAATTCCATAATCCGATTCCTCAAAAGGGAATAATAGTTATTTTGTCCATAATGTCGTAAACTCGATTTCTTTCTTTTAGAAGGGGGGAAAAAGGGGGGCGTTGACACTATATACAGTCGCCAGACCATTATGGATATCAGAGGAAGAAGAAAGTTAGGTCGGAGACCTACCACCACATCGAGCGGGTCAATGTTATCGATAGACAAGGACAAATTATGGGATAACAAGATAGAGAGCATATTGAATTGGAGTGGGTACGAACCTAGCAAAGGACTCGGCAAGAACCTCTAAGAGATCTCTAAACCTATAAAACTCAAGAAACATGGCACTACCTTTGGTCTGGGATATGAATACACCTAGGAAGAGTTCAATAGTTGGTTGCCACCATGGCGCGGTCCTTACTACTCGTTAGAGCAACCGATACCGCACCTGGCGCAGACTTTCAAACAGGCTAACGTCATCTATGGGACACATGAAGAAGAAGCACTCGCGACAGTGAAAAACTTGTTTCTAGAGGACAATGATATGGATTGCTTTGTTATTCTTGAGGAGGAGGAGGAGGAGGAAGGTCCTTCCATACAGGCTGTAAGAAAAGGGGCATACCTCAACAATTGGACCATCAGCACCACCAGAACTCGGCAAGCCTCCGGGTAGCAAGGCTAAAACAAGCACTATTCACTGTTTTATTTACTAAATGATTTTCTTTCAGCATTTTTCAATTTCTGCAATAAGATCTTCAATGTTAAAAACACCAATACAACATAAATATTGCTTATCTTGATAAATCAATGACTGTGATATGCAATGAGACAACACAACAAACAGACACTGATTCAGAAGAAGATGACATACCTGAGGAGATTATCAAAGAAGTTGAGAACTTTGAGAACAGACCAAAGTCTAGCTTGGACGACACCGAAATTATTAACCTAAGAGATGCAAAAAATGTCAAGGAAACACGAATCAACATTCACTTATCACCATCAGAGAAGAAAGAATGCGTAGAGTTTAGAAAGGAGTATGAGGACATATTCGCCTAGTCATATGATAACATGACCAGTTTGAGTACGTCTATTGTGGCTCACAAAATGCCAACTGATCCAATGTGTGGGCCGGTAAAGCAAAAGCTCAAAAAGCTCAAACCTGATATGAGTCTGAAAAACAAGGAAGAAGTCACAAAGCAGATCAAATCCAAGGTTCTCAGGGTGGTTGATTACCCGACATGCTTAGCCAACATCGTTCCAGTACCAAAGAAGGATGGTAAGGTTAGAGTCTGTGTCGAATACCTAGATCTCAACTGGGCCAGTCTGAAAGACGACTTCCCTTTACCGAATATACACATCCTGATTGATAGTTGTGCCAAGCATGAGCTACAGTCATTCGTGGATTGGTTCGCTGGTTATCATCAGATCTGGATGGATGAGGAAGACACTAAGCAAACGACTTTCATTATGCCGTGGGGAGTGTATTGTTACAAGATGATGCCATTCCACCTGAATAATGCAGGGGCCACCTACATGAGGGCCATGACAACCATTTTCCATGATATGATACATAAGGAGATAGAGGTATATGTGGATGATGTTATCATCAAATACAAGAAGGCCACTGACCGCATAGAAGATCTGAGGAAGTTTTTCAATAGACTGCGGACGTATAACTTGAAACTAAACCCCGCAAAGTGTGCATTTGGGGTTCCTCTTGGAAGTTGCTCGGGTTTATTGTGAGTCACCGAGGAATAGAACTGGACCCATCAAAGGTCAAAGCCATTCAAGAATTACCACCGCCAAAGAATAAGAAAGATGTGATGAGTTTCCTGGGAAGGCTGAACTACATCAGCCGATTCATAGCACAGTTTACGGTTATTTGTGAGCCAATCTTTAAAATGTTAAAGAAGGACACCACTACCAAATGGATTGATAACTGCCAAATGGCCTTCGACATAATCAAGGAGTACCTGTCAACACCACCATTCTTAGTTCCGCCCGAGCCAGGTAGACCCTTATTGCTCTACCTTGCAGTGTTAGATGGAGCTTTCGACTACGTTTTAGGGCAACATGATGAAACGGTGAGAAAGGAACAAGCCCTATATTATCTGAGAAAGAAGTTCACCCCATATTACGTGATTTCTGCTGCTCAGTTATTATTTACTTTTATTACTCATTGAGTTGGAGTACTCACTTTACTCCCTGCACCTCACGTGCAGTTGCAGGTATTTGCTACCCGGTAGCGGGTTAGAGATGATTGAGGGTTTTGTTATCATAGAGTTTCCTGGGAAGGCTGAACTACATCAGCCGATTCATAGCACAGTTTATGGTTATTTGTGAGGCAATCTTTAAAATGTTAAAGAAGGACACCGCTACCAAATGGATTGATGAATGCCAAATGGCCTTCAACATAATCAAGGAGGAGTACTTGTCAACACCACTAGTCTTAGTTCCGCTCGAGCCAGGTAGACCCTTATTGCTCTACCTTGCAGTGCTAGATGGAGCTTTCGACTATGTTTTAGGGCAACATGATGAAACGGTGAGAAAGGAACAAGCCCTATATTATCTCAGAAAGAAGTTCACCCCATACGAAGCCTGGTATTCTTTCTTCGAATGCACCTGCTTTGATTTGACTTGGGTAGCCAAGAAGTTGAGACATTATTTCTGTGTCTATACTATGTACCTCATATCAAGGATGGACCCTTTGAAGTACATCTTTCAGAAGACAATGCCCACTGGCAAGCTAGCCAAGTGTCAAATCCTGTTGAGTGAGTTCGACATTGCTTACGTAACTCGAAAGGCGATCAAAGGACAGGAACTGGCAGACCACCTTGCAGAAAACCTCGTGGATGTAGAATATGAACCCTTGTAAATGTATTTTCTTGATGCAAAGGCATCATTCATAGGAGAAGACCTTACAGAATCCTATGACGGCTGGAGAATATTCTTCGATGGAGCAGCAAACTTCAAAGGAGTTGGCATAGGAGCGGTATTAGTATCAGAATCCGATCAGCATTATCTAGTGTCTGCCAAACATAAATTCTGCTGCACCAACAATATGGCCGAATATGAAGCTTGCATCTTAGGGCTCAAAATGGCCATTGACATGAACGTGCAAGAGCTGCTAGTGATTGGAGATTTAGATTTACTTATAAACCAGGTACGAGAAGAATGGGAAATCAAGAACTCCAAGATACTCCCGTATCTACATCATGTACAAGAATTGAGAAAGAGGTTCACGAAGATAGAATTCTAACATGTTCCCAGAATCCAAAATGAGTTCGACGATGCATTGGCTACCCTGTCATCTATGATATAGCATCCCGACAAGAATTTCATTGATCCCATTTTGGTAAAAATTCACAATCAGCCAGCTTACTGTGCCCATGTTGAAGAGGAAGCAGATGGAAAGCCTTGGTTTCATGATATCAAGGAATATCTGGAAAAAGGAGAGTACCCGGAGCTTTCCAATCATATTCAGAAACACACACTTTGGAGATTGTCCAACAAGTTCTTTCACAGTGGAGGAATCCTGCATAGGAGGACTCCTGATTTGGGACTATTAAGACGTGTCAACGCAAAGGAAGCATCCGAGCTGCTAGAGGAAATTCATGTGGGGACCTGTGGTCCGTATATGAATGGTTTTGTCTTAGCAAAAAAGATACTTCGGGATGGTTACTTTTAGATGACTATGGAAACAGACTACATCCAGTGTGTTCAGAAATGCCATCGCTGCCAGATACATGCAGACATGATAAAGGTACCTCCAAGCGAGCTCAACACAATAAGCTCACCATGGCCGTTCGCCGCCTGGGGAATGGACGTCATTGGACCAATCGAGCATGCTGCTTCCAACAGATATATGTTTTGTCATATTAGAAATTGACTATTTCACCAAATGGGTCGAAGCAACATCTTACAAATCAGTGACTAAGAAAGTCGTGAAGACTTTGTCCGCGACCGCATTATTTGTCAATTCGGTATTCCAGAGTCAATCATTACTGATAATGGCTCCAACCTCAACAGCAATTTGATGAAAGCGATGTGTGAAACTTTCAAGATGAGACACAATAATTACATAGCCTACCGGCCTCAAATGAATGGAGTCGTGGAAGCCGTAAATAAGAATTCCAAGAAGATATTGAGTAAAATGATAGAGAAGCATAAACAGTGGTACGAGAAGTTATCATTTTCTGTATTGGGGTATCACTCCACAGTCCGCACATCAACCGGGGCAACCCCCTATATGCTGGTTTACGGTATTGAGGCCGTCATTCCCGCTAAAGTAGAAGTTCCTTCCCTAAGGATCATATAGGAAGCTGAGCTCGACGACACATAATGGGTGAAGAGTCGTTATGAGAAACTAGCCCTTATAGATGAAAAAAGACTGAACGCAGTTTGCCATGGTCAACTCTATCAAAACATAATGTCCAAAGCCATCATCAAAAGAGTCAAGTCAAGACAGTTCACACCAGGACAATTGGTGTTAAATAAAATTTTTCTGCATCAAGATGAAGCCAAAAGGAAGTACTCTCCCAACTGGCAGGGCCCGTACATGGTTCGCCGGGTTTTGACAGGAGGAGCCCTCATACTTGCAGAAATGGACGGACAAGTTTGGACAAAGCCAATCAATTCAGATGCATTTAAGCGTTACTATGTGTAATCTTTATACTTTCCTTATATGATATAATTGAACTATGCTTGGCCTGATTCCTGTTTAAACGGGGATACGTAGGCAGCCCTATGGGTTCGGTCATAATTTAATAAAATTTTCATCCCCCCCCCCCCGAAATTGGAAACTGGGGCAGAATTTTGAGGAGGACCTCAAAATTACGAAGTAATGTCAGCTGATCATCGCACGAGCAACAGTCGGAAGCATAAACCCATCAAACTGGTGCATAATTTTGAGGAGGACACTCAAAATTCCATAGCAGAAGAGGCTACAATGTCTCGAACCATGACATAGTCATCAGTTCATCTAAAAACTACTTTTTATTATACATCTATGTCATACTTTTACAAAATCATGCGTGTTTATTACTAAAATTGATTCATTTAGCAACGCAACCCCAATGATACAAATGGTATCACCGGATCAAAGCCGAACTAGTCAAGGAAAGCCAACGGGGATACGAACTAACCGTCCCCTTTACAAAACTCACGATTTTTCTTTGGATGCAGGCGCTCGAATTACGAAATAATTGAATATACCGTACGACCATAGAACAAACATCGTTCAAGAATACTATTCTCTGAATCATTGCACTTACCAACATCTGCTTTCAGCACGCACCCATAATGTTCCTCCCAGTAATCACCACGGTGCAACCTGCTATTAGCTAAGAAACTCTACTGTCATTTTCTATTTTATTTCTTGCATAAAGCTACCATCCTGCCTTCCAATCCGCATAAGGCTACTATTCTGCCTTCTGAGGTTAATCTCTACCTCTATCTGCATCTGCATTGCATAAGGCTACTATTCTACCTTCCAACTTGTATAAGGCTGCTATTCTACCTTCCGTGGTGAATATCTACCTCTATCTGCATCTGTATTGCATAAGGCTACTATTCTGCCTTCTAACTTGCATAAGGCTACCATTCTGACTTCCAAGGTTAATCTCTACCTCTATCTGCATCTGCATTGCATAAGGCTACTATTGTGCCTTCGAACTTGCATAAGACTACCATTATGCCTTCTGAGGTTAAGCTCTACCTCTATCTGCATTTGCATTGCAAAAGGCTACTATTTTTCCTTCCAAGTCTAAACACTGTCTCCATCTACATTGCACAACTGAAAGATCGCCACATTGCACGGCTGAAAGATTGCCACATTGCACGGCTGAAAGATCTCCACATTGCACGACTGAAAGATCGCCATATTGCACGGCTGAAAGATCGCCACATTGTACGGTTGAAAGATCGCCACATTGCAAGGCTAAAAGATCGCCACATTGCACGGCTAAAAGATCGCCACATTGCACGGCTGAAAAATCTCCACATTGCGCGGCTGAAAGATCGCCACATTGCACGGCTGAAAAATCTCCACATTGCGCGGCTGAAAGATCGCCACATTGCACGGCTGAAAGATCGCCACATTGCACGGCTGAAAGATCGCCATATCACATGACTGAAAGATTGCTAAATTGCACGGATGAAAGATCACCACATGCTACTGCATCCTTCATGGGCTGAAATATCGCCAACCCATCCAAAGGCATCATCATTCGGAGGCACCATCTTCATGGCCCGAGACCACCATGTCATGGCACGAGGATTTCTTCCAAATTTTCGCATATCATTATTCAATGGCGTCATGGTTCGGAGGCACCATCCTCATGGCCCGAGAACATCATTTTATGGCATGCGAATCCTTTATTATACGCTTCATGGTCCAGGACATCATGGTCTAAAGACGTCATCTTAACCGTTCAAAGACAACATTCATGGTCCAACGGGAATTTGCATCATGTTTAAATTTACGTAAATTCAATTTTAGCCTAAATCTATCCCCAAATTGAACCCAATTTCCCCGGCCCAATCCCCCTTCAAACCCGACCTCTAACCCAATTAAATGACCCAACCCGTATTCCCCACCTACCCTTCTTTAATCCATGCCGTTGATCATTCTAATCAACAACCAATATTAGCCCTTTCCTTTTTAACCTTAAACGACCCCTTACCCTACCTCATTATTCACCAAACGCCGCCCTTGAATTCCTCTTTCTCTCAATTCTCTCTGAAACCTCACCCGAAGCCTAGCCGCCGCCCTCTAATCCTACCCTAATCCACCTTAATACCTACCTAATCCATGGCCCCTCGCGGTTATTTACGAGGTGTATATGCCTCCTATTTCTCCTAGGTGTTTGGTTCTGTGGTTTCATGATCAGACTTCGAAGGAGTCTGGTCCAGTCCTGCTCGACTGTTGTTCACAGCCTTTCTCCGGCCATTCATGGCCTTTCAAGGCAGATCCTTGACTTTTTTTGGTTAGATCATTAACTTTTGAGGTCTTTCTCACTTCTTTTGGGTTTTCCGAAACCCTAGCTATAAGACTTTTCAATTTTCTATTAGATCTCTTTTAGGTCTGTACTTACTATGAATTTCTTAAGTATTTTCTCGAAGGTTCTTCAACTTTTCTTTCATAATGACTCACGATTAGGGTTTTCCTTTAAGTCTTTCAAAAGATTTCTTCTCTGATCTTAATGTTGTCGTGATTTTGCTAGGTTTAAAACGATTTGCTCATGTTGTTCTTCTATGTATTTCAGCATGTTTAAAAACCCTAGTTCTTTTTTGTCTTATCCGAGTTCTGAGATTGTTTGTTCGAATGTGCACTTGTTCTTTGTTTCTGATCGTCTTTTCCTTGTTTGACTTGTTTTATTTTGAGTTCTTACCATATCTTAAGCTCGACTACAGTTGAAGCCCTAAATTTCTTAGAAGTTTTCTCACTTGTTACTACTGTGAGACCTTTACTTATTTCTAATTTCTCTTATCTGGTACTGTGTTCTTCTTCACCATTGATTCTATGTGACTACTTGACCTACTTGACTACTGTGCCTTGAATATTTTCCTTATTACTGAATCCTAGTTTATTTCTGCCACTACTGTATGTTTGTGTTATCTCTTTTCCCAATGTGTTTGGCCTCGCATGTCTGATGCTTCCATTCACTCTATTTATATACTGAAGTACAGAATCATGTTTCTTTCTTTATTCTTGTGACTAGTTGAAAAAGCTTTTCTTTTATTAACCCCAATTTCACTTGCTTGTTTAAATTAATTGATTCCTTTCCCTTTACTGTGATATTTACCTTGCTGAATCCTTTTCAAAATAAGTATATTTTGTACTTGGACTTGATTGTTTTCTTCATGCTTTTACTGCCCCTTATAGGGCTATAATCAATCTGTCCAAAGTAATTTTCTTTCCTTAATTGAAACCTGTTAGTACCCGTTAAGCTATGATTCCTAAATTAAAGGGAATCCCTTATGTAATTGATTCTGACTTGTGATTGTTGCCATGTTTATGTTAAGACTTTACTTATTACCTTACTTATCACTCATTTTCAAAAGATATAAATACCCACCCCCTCTTCTTTCAAAATGAAACAACTTGAGTTCAAAACACACACTCACACTTAAAACTTTCTCTTTCTTTACTGCTATTTATGTTATTGCTTTGTCTAGCCGGCTGAAAGCCAAGGCTAGACTGTGAAATCCTGCTAACTTTTCTTTACTGCACTTTGCTTTTCTACTGGTATGTCCTAATTTACTTTTTAAGTCTCAACAACAATATGTTTCTTTAAATTGCACGGCTGAAAGATCGCAACTTGCTACTGCATCCTTCATGGGCTGAAATATCACCAACCCATCCAAAGGCATCATCGTTTGGAGGCACCATCTTCATGGCCCGAGACCACCATGTCATGGCACGAGGATTTCTTCCAATCTTTTGCATATCATTATTCAATGGCGTCATGGTTCGGAGGCACCATCCTCATGGATCGAGAATATCATTTTATGGCCTGCGAATCCTTTATTATACGCTTCATGGTCCAGGACATCATGGTATAAAGACGTCATCTTAACCGTTCAAAGACAACATTCATGATCCAACGGGAATTTGCATCATGTTTAAATTTACGCACAACATATGCTTGTATTTCTTATTTGCAGGTAAATTGGCAAGAAACAGTCGTCCCGGCAGGAGCAGTTCTTCTCTAGTGCCTGCATCCATATCAAACCTATTTGTTCCCGTAAGCCGTCCACTCAGCCAGCCCTAGATATTGCGTTCGTTCTTGGGAAATACTCGTCGGCATACTCCGCTGACGGATCTTGAACTACATATGGCCTGACTTGTAAAACCATGGATATGTAGGCAACTCAGAAGCCAGGGTAAGGCCTAAACTTCTTCAAACCGTTTCACTCGGTCCAAATTGGCCATCATATCTTTACCCGAAAATTCTTTCATCCTTCCCAGGTAAAGAGGGACAACCGTTGACACCCAATTGATCCCTATATATTTTCAACAAGCAAAATAACTTCAAAATGACATATATATATATATATATATATATATATATATATATATATATATATATATATATATATATATATATATTTATTATTTTTCCATAATTTTAAAGGTTTTTAAATCAATTTATTCTTCCTTTTTATACATGAAAACCCATTAATCACTTCCAAAATTATTGTTTTTGATAAATCATCTATTGTATTTCATCTTTATGCTAAAATATAGCTAAGGTAGTTTTTTCCATACTTTTAAAAATTTATTTAGTATTTTTTAAAAGCTAAAGTGCATAATTGCAATATTAGCCTCTTTTAAATATTTAATTGCGTTTTATTCATAAAATCAAGTCCTATATTTTAAAGTGTCAATTATATATCATAAATCATTTTAGTGCTTGCAATTTATTTCCAGAAATTGATTTACTATTTTTTATAATTTTAAAAGGTAAAATATGCTATTTAAATAAAAACCCAATTACATTTCAATTTTAGCCTAAATCTATCCCCAAATTGAACCCAATTCCCCTTCAAACCCGACCTCTAACCCAATTAAATGACCCAACCCGGATTCCCCACCTACCCTTCTTTAATCCATGTCGTTGATCATTCTAATCAACAGCCAATATTAGCCCTTTCCTTTTTTAACCTCAAACGACCCCTTACCCTACCTCATTATTCACCAAACGCTGCTCGTGAATTCCTCTTTCTCTCAATTCTCTCTGAAACCTCACCTGAACCCTAGCCGCCGCCCTCTAATCCTACCCTAATCCACCTTAATACCTACCTAATCCATGGCCCCTCGCGGTCATTTACGAGGTGTATATGCCTCCTATTGCTCCTAGGTGTTTGGTTCTGTGGTTTCATGATCAGACTTCGAAGGAGTCTGGTCCAGTCCTGCTCGACTATTGTTCACAGCCTTTCTCCGGCCATTCATGGCCTTTCAAGGCAGATCCTTGACTTTTTTTTGTTAGATCATTAACTTCCGAGGTCTTTCTCACTTCTTTTGGGTTTTCCGAAACACTAGCTCTAAGACTTTTCAATTTTCTGTCAGATCTCTTTTAGGTCTGTACTTACTATGAATTTCTTAAGTATTTTCTCCAAGGTTCTTCAACTTTTCTTTCATAATGACTCACGATTAGGGTTTTCCTTTAAGTCTTTCAAAAGATTTCTTCTCTGATATTAATGTTGTCGTGATTTTGCTAGGTTTAAAACGATTTGCTCATGTTGTTCTTCTATGTATTTCAGCATGTTTAAAAACCCTAGTTCTTTTTTGTCTTATCCGAGTTCTGAGATTGTTTGCTTGAATGTGCACTTGTTCTTTGTTTCTGATCGTCTTTTCGTTGTTTGACTTGTTTTATTTTGAGTTCTTACCATATCTTAAGCTCGACTACTGTTGAAGCCCTAAATTTCTTAGAAGTTTTCTCACTTGTTACTACTGTGAGACCTTTACCTATTTCTAATTTCTCTTATCTGGTACTGTGTTCTTCTTCACCATTGATTCTATGTGACTACTTGACCTACTTGACTAATGTGCCTCGAATATTTTCCTTACTACTGAATCCTAGTTTATTTCTACCACTACTGTATGTTTGTGTTATGTCTTTTGCCAATGTGTTTGGCCTCGCATGTCTGATGCTTCCATTCACTCTAATTATATACTGAAGTGCAGAATCATGTTTCTTTCTAGATTCTTGTGACTGGTTGAAAAATCTTTTCTTTTATTAACCCCAATTTCACTCGCTTGTTTAAATTAATTGATTCTTTTCCCTTTACTGCGATATTTACCTTGCTGAATCCTTTTCAAAATAAGCATATTTTGTACTTGGAATTGATTGTTTTCTTCATGCTTCTACTGCCCCTTATATGGCTATAATCAATCTGTCCAAAGTAATTTTCTTTCCTTAATTGAAACCTATTAGTACCCGTTAAGCTATGATTCCTTAATTAAAGGGAATCACTTGTGTAATTGATTCTGACTTGTGATTGTTGCCATGTTTATGTTAAGATACTTATTACCTTACTTATCACTCATTTTCAAAAGCTATAAATACCCACCCCTCTTCTTTCAAAATGAAACAACTTGAGTTCAAAACACACACTCACACTTAAAACTTTCTCTTTCTTTCCTGCTATTTGTGCTATTGCTTTGTCTAGCCGGCTGAAAGCCAAGGCTAGATTGTGAAATCCTGCTAACTTTTCTTTACTGCACTTTGCTTATCTACTGGTATGTCCTAATTTACTTTTTAAGTCTCAACGACAATATGTTTCTTTATGTTGCTTCAGTTTCTCATTCATGTCCCCTCCTGCTTATGTCTCTGCAATATATTTATATTACTAGCATGCTGAAATCTATTCTCCTTCCCTTTTAAATTAATGCTTCCCTATATGTGTTCTTTTGGATGGTTTGTATTCATGCCAGCATCAATTATTGTTGTGCATGACCAAACTAGACCCCTGCTGGGGTTATACAATGTATCCCATAATCCCTTCCCCTTTTAGATTAATGTTTCCCTATGTATGTACTATATTATGTGATTTGCTGACTTATGAATCCCAAACCCCATATCCCCTCTAAGTGTTTGTGTTCCTTTGGATGGCTTGTGTCCATTCCAGCATCAGCTATTGCTATGCATGACTAAACCAGACCCTTTCTGGGGTCATATGCTTCATACAATGCATTCCCAAAACTCCTCGACCCTTTGAGTGATTACTGATTCTGTGTATTTTGAGCTACTACTACTGTTTTCAAATCACCCTTTTAGTACTTACTATTTCCAACTCGTTTTAATCAATCTCTGTCCTGCTCTTCCACTATATTCTTAGAACCTAGGTTCTGCCCCTCTTGTGTGATCCTTGCCTTGGGATCCTTGAGCTCCCTCTGAACTTGGACACATAAGGGTTGGCCCTTCCATACTGCACTCATTCTTTTCTGGTTATGGAAACCTGGGTGGAAGCACTGCCCGAGGTCCCTTGAGACCCTTAGGGAACTTTGACACACCCAGGTATGAGAAATGCTTTGAACACCCTAGGCATCTGAAGTGATTAATTATATAACTCAGATAGGAAGTCAAGATCAGGCTTCTTTTGGTTGTAATTTCTTATTTTTTCACTTCTTTTGTAATTTAAGTATTTGGTCTTTATTAATTTGTAACAAACATTGGGGGTTTGGCTAGTAAAAAGGGATGTGGCAGTTATGCATGTTTTAAGGGTAGATATCCTGCCTTTAGGATCTGTTTACATGTTTTACTTCCACACTTAGATATCCTGCTTAGAGGATCTGTTTAATAAAGTTTTATATGTTTTACTTCCACATTTAGATATCCTGCCTATTGGATATGTTTAATGAGTTCTGCATGTTTTACTTCTACACTTAGACATCATGCCTATATGATCTAACGGCTATAATCAGACACCATGCCCACAAAGTTAAAATCAGCTTCTAAATTAGATATCATGCCCATAAGGTTAATATCAATATTTTTATAGAGATCATGCCTATAGGAATTTTGCAGTGATCAAATAAATCCTGCCTACTCCATTTCATGTTGAATTAGATACCAAGCCTATAGGACCAAAATTAGCCTTGAATACTTAGATACCATGTTTGTAGGAATAAAAATCAGTTATAATAGAAATCATGCCTATATGATCTAAAACCAGTTTAGCTAAAAAATCAATTTGACTCGTACTGTTCTGAACCAGTTTAAACAACCCACTCCTTTATCCATACGGTATAGAAAACATGCCTATAGGATCCAAATCGTTCATTTAGAACTATTTATTGCGCTACTACGTTCCCAATCAGCAATAGATTTCATGCCCTCTAGGACATCACTATTCCGCCTAGGCAAGCCTTAGGCAATAATAGTAATAAAATGGAATCTGCCTTTATCTAACTAGTAGTTCCTAGAACCAGCAGGCAGGCCTGATTCGGAATTCTTATCTGAGCTATATAATGAATCTAGTTCTAACTCAAATCCCCCTATATTAGGATTTTTAAAATTTAAACTTTAACTGTGCTTGAGTCGTGCTATTTATATGTACTATTTGCAGAGGAATATATGAGCCTCTAACTGCCTACTTGTTTCCCCTTTTAAATGAAGTCCTACGTGTTTTGTAAGTCGCCCTAGCCTTTTGCCTTTAAACCTAAGGGTCAGCCTAAATCCTCCCTGTTATAGGAACATTAGTCCTAAATTTCTCCTGGACTGATAGGAATGGGACGGGTAATAGCATGCAATAGAGTTCAAGACCAATCCGTGCTTTAAATACCTTTACGGGGTGGGAAGGGTAGATATGGATATGTTGACCGGTGTGCTAATACCACGTGTAGCCTTCTTTTGAGGAATGATTACTGGGTATTGCACTGATATGATCTATGTTACAAATAAACATAGGACCCCTTTATATTCATTAGCATGCTTAGTTATAACTCTTTCAAAACATTGCTTTATTTTATCATTCCCAAACACTTATGTATTTAAACCCCCCTCTTATTTGAACCTTGTTTGTTTACTTGTCAATTGCACAAATTCACAAAGAACTATCTCGCCGGGAACCACACTAGTTGATCCTGAGGGGTGACTAACACCTTCCCCTTGGGATAATTTCAAGCCCTTACCCTATCTCTGGTTATCAAATGTAGTCGTAGTTGAACCCCATTGGTGCCCTAACGTACCTTAAATTGTTATGTGGCAACTCTTCAAAATTGCAAAACCCCTTTCCCAAAGGGAAAGAGTTGTCCCAACCGAATATCATAAACCCTATTTCGTGAAGGAAAAAGGGGGCGCGATCTGAAGAGAATAAGATATTGCATCTCCGCATATTGGAAATGTGGGACGTCTGGTCTAATGGTAGGGAATCGCCAATTGTAATCCCTGGGTTCCCTGAGTTGATTCCCGGTTCAAGTGAGGTTACCAACGCCTCTGTGCCCAACCCGCTTTTCCTATGCGGGCATCCTCCAATGTTGTCCAATAATCCTATCACGCCTTCTGTGGTTCTCCCCCAGGTGCCAGTTTCTAGGGGTCCACAGCTTCAATCAGAAATAAGATATGTGACCCCATACTCTTTCACTAAACCTCCGCAATATGATCTCTTAGTAGAGCAAGAAAAGTTTGTTAGAAGTCCCGAGCCAGAGGAAATGGCTCGGAAGATGAAGATCCTGGAACAAAGCCGAAAACATGCAAGGTTGAAGTGGCCAGAAGAGTGTCTCATACTCTGACCTCTATATGTTTCCCCATGTCCACTTGCCAGGTGGATTCAAGATGCCAAAATTTGAAAAGTACAATGGGCACGAAGACCCGGTCGCTCATCTGAAATGATATTGTAACTAGTTGAGGGGTGCAGGTGGAAAAAAGGAGCTGCTAATGGCCTATTTTGGGGAAAGCCTCACCAGAATCGTTTCTGAGTTGTATACAGATCAACAAATTACTCATTGGCATGTGTGGGATGATATGGCTCGAGATTTTGTCTGCCAGTTCCAATATAATGTGGAAATCGCTCCCTACAGAAACTCCTTGTCCAATTTGAAAATGAAAACTGCGGAAAGCTACCGCGAATATGCTGTCAAATGGTGTGAGCAAGCTGCCAGGGTAAAGCCTCCAATGGACGAAACTAAAATGGTCACGGTCTTTCTGCAGGCCTAAGAGGATTACTACTTCCCGAACATAATGTCTGCTATGGGTAAGCCATTCGCTGAAGCTATCAAAATTAGGGAAATGGTTGAAAATAGTCTAAAAATGGTCCGAATCTTGAGTCATGCTGCTTTTAAAGCTACATCACTAGATGTTCAAAATGGTTCAAAGGTTTTGATGGACAGAAATGGGAGTTGTCGCGCCGCCTTTTTTCTCCCAAAATCGGGTTTATGACATTTGGAAAGATAACTCATTCCCTTTTGGGAATTGGGTTTAAGAGAATTGAAGAGTCGCCACCTAATGATTTAAGTGCATTAGGACACTAAGAACGGTTTTGTCTGGATAACCAGAGATTGGGTAAGGGCTTGAAATTATTCCGAGGGGAAGGTGTTAGGCACCCCTCAGAATCCACTAGTATGGTTACCGGCCAAGCTATTGTTGTGACTTAAAGTACAAATAACAAATAGGAAAGTAAGACTTCAAATAAGAGGGGATTTCTCCCATTAAGGATAGAAATACACAAAGTCGGAAAGCACTAAAGAGAGTTGATTTAGAAGAAAACGTTTTAAAAGATTTTAAAAGAAAAAAAGAACAAAGGAAAATGGGGTCCTAGGTTTATTAATAATATGGATCACCCCACACAACAACCGGTAACCACTTATACATGTGGTGTTATCGTGTGGTCATCATATCCATATCTACCCTTTCCCACCCCGTTAAGGTATTAAAGCGCAGAATAGTCTCATTTTCTTATTGCATGCTATTACCCGCCCCGATCCTATCAACCCCGGAGGTGCTTGGGACTACTAATCCTAAAAAAAGGAGGAGAGGTTGGCATATTTTTGGTTTTAAAGGTCAAAATACTAAGGCAACAAGCAAAAACACATATAACAAGTATGGGAAACATGTAAACAAATGAAAGGCTCAAACAGACCTCCTTTAGGCAAAGAAAAGCAAGTAGTTAGCATGACTTGCATGTACTATTTAAGGTCTAATTAAATTTAAAGATTTGTGGCAGACTAGTTTATTACATAGTTCAGATAAGAAGCCCGACTCAGGCCTGCCTGCTGGTTGTAGTTAATAAAATCTGATTTGGTTTATAAACTTATCCTATGGTTTGCCTAAGTGTTAGACAAAACCTATAGACATGATATCTACTGATTCTAGAAACAAAAAAGAAAACTGATTGCAGATTGATTTAGGAAAAAAGAAAGTTGCCAGTTTAAAGCGAGTTTTAACAGAAGAGCATAACTTCTGCAATTGGGAATACATTACTACAGATAATTTTAAACTTACCTATGAGTGAGGCAATTCAGATTTGATTAGAACACCTATAGGCATGCTTTCTATGTGTTTGCCAACTTAAAACATTGTTATAGACATGGAAGAGTACAAAAATTCTACAATATGATATCTAAGCGCTGCATAATATCTGATTACATTTTCTGGTTATTAGGACCTATAGACAAGTTTGCCTAGGGAAAAGCGAGTATGCAAGAATAAGAAAGGACTTATAGCCATATTTTCTACGTGCATGTGCAGAAGCTATAGACATAATATCTACATGAGAGTGCAGGATCCCTATAGTCATAGTAACTAAATGAGAATGCAGAAGTTCTTATAGACATGGTAACTAAATGAGAATGCAGGAATTATTATAGACATGGTAGCTATATGAAAAATGCAAAAATCTTATTGGCATGGTAACTACATGAAAAATGCAGAAATCTTATAGGCATGGTAACTACATGAAAAATGCAGAAGTTAGAGGTTCCTATAGGCAAGTTATCTACCCTTTTACATGCATCGTTAGCCCTCCATTTTCACTAGCCATCACAGAACGTTTATTACAAAGTTATTACAGTCCAAAGAAAATAAAGAAAATACATCAGAAATTGAAAATTACAACCAATGAGAGCCTGATTCAGACTTCCTGTCTAAAGTATGAAGTGACCCAACTCCAAAGATCATGTTTCAAAACCTTTCTGCCACTTGGGTGTGTCAGAGTTCTCTAGGAGCTTCATAAGAACTCCGGGCAGTGCTTACACCCAAATGTATCACCATATTAAGCCAAAGTGCAGTATGGAAGGGCCAGCCCTCAGGTGTCTAAGTTCAGAGGGAACTCAAGGTCCCAATGCAAGGCTCAGAAGAGGGGGGCATAACTTAGGAACTAAGAGAGAGAGTGCAAGTGCAGAAGTGAAATTATGAAGGGGGAAATGGAAAGAGAATAACCTTAAATCGGTGCACATAGGCATATACGGGAGTGGGGAATTTGCAAGAACACAAGAAGAGCAGGCTGATGGGCATACTCAACAATGGGATATGTTAGCACACCCTCCAACCTGTTTAAAAGTTAAGACCCCATTGGTTCAAAACTCAGTTCATGGACAACAACTCATATTGTCATGCCCTAAGTCACCACTCACAGACACATATGGGTAATGGGATAGGGAGCAAAGGTTCACAACTGAAAAAGGCAGTAGAACATAGGCATACTAAGCTGAATGTCGAATTCTACAGAAATCATAAAGTAGACATGGATACAAATACTGTAAGTAAACACATTGGAGGTGATGCTGAAAGTTAAATTAGGGAATACTAGTTTCGAAGAAACGAGTAGAAAAAGCAGTAGTCTTGTAAAGCCAAAGTGCAAACAAGAAAATAGAATACTATAAGTGTGAGTTTAGAAGAGATTGTGAAATTGTGAAGTCTGAAGTCCGTGTTTGTGAAAAGGGGCCGTGCCTTTTATAGTGTAGAAAGCAGGTAGAAATAAGGTAAGAAAATTGTTTGAAAACTGATTATCAATCAATTACACGAAGCTTCCCGTAATTAATGGGTTCAGATTCAAATTGGTAAAACCTTTTAAGGAAGGGAATTAAATAAACACTTTGTGTAAACATGCAATTGAGGGCAAATACATAAAGGTTATTTAAGGACAGGGTTTTGACAATACACCGTTTGTGAAAATAAGGAAAATGAATCAATTAACAGCCAGTAAATCAAAAGCTCTGAAATTTAGTATGAATGAACCAAGTGATAAAAGACGAAGAAGGATTTTACCTAAGTCGAGTCACAAAGGAAATCAGTAAAAGATGGAAAGAAATCAATCAAGCTATATTCAGAAGGAAGTTTACACTAATTGCAAATTTGAAAACCATTTAGAGGAAAATTCATCATATATAAGGAGCATGTGAGCATTAAAGAAGACTGACGTATAAATCAGTAGAAAAAATCAAGTGTAGAAGAGTTTAGCAAAAAGTTCAGCATTGTATGAAAACAAATGTCCAAACTCAGTTCAGAGACTCAAAGTCAGTTTGACAGAGTTAAGGGTTCTAAAATAAAACCCAAGTTCAATCAAATCACATAATCAAACCTTGGCAGAACCCCCATATTCTAGGGGTTCCACCTTGAATCAAGTACAAAGATAAGAAGGCAAGTAGTCGAATCGAAACCTGTTTAGAGGTTTCAGAAAAGAGCTGAACTTCTAACATGCTTCTTCCAGCATTCAAAACTCATGAATAGCATGTAAATACAGTAGAAGAGTTCAAAGGAAATAGAGTAAAGAAACTAATTCGTAGCATGATGAGGAAAGACTGATAAGAATAGTAGAAGAAAGCATGTCTAAGAATCCTTGTAAAAGAGACTTAAACAAGGTTCAGTAGAAGAAAAGAAAAAATAGTAAGAACACTTAAGAACATGGTAGAAGAATACAATAGGCAAAATATACCAGACCATGGTATAAGAAAATAGCAGAACATTGTAAAAAAGCATACAAGGACGTAGTATAGAAAACACATTAGAAGAACATACAAGAACGGAATATAGAAAGCACAGTAGAGGAACATAAATGGTAGAAGGAAAACATAAGAACATAGTAAAGGCAACTACACACAAAAGAAAAGGAGAAGAAAGTCAGATAAACACTTAAGCATTTTCAGAAAACCCAAGATCGAAAAAGAAAGACTTCGAAAAGTTAGGGAAATCGTTTGAAAACTCAAGTAGAGCATAGATACACAACAGATCTAAAAATAAATCAGAGAAAAAATCGAAAGGTTAGGGTTTCAGAAGAACCATATAATGAGAAAGGCTTTGAAAAGGTAACCGACCTGAGTCGGAGAGGTCAGAAACAGGCTCAAAACACCATGGTATGCCGGAGCAAGGCCGACGATAACTCTGGAACCTTGAATCGGCAAAGGTCTGAGCGCAAACCTTCGAGGTCTGACCTTGAATCTTCAGGTATCAGGTGTGTAAGAGCAAGGGGAGGTGAGTATAAGACTCTCGTGGCCTGAGAAGCCATAGATTCCGGTGGGTTTCACGGTGGAAGTGGTAGGAGACGATTAACGTTCAGAGAAGGTTCGAGAGAGTTTGGGGGGGGGGGGGGTT
>MU761791.1:4814-22502 GCA_026770625.1 Nicotiana glauca | reverse complement strand
GGGGGGGGGGGGGGGGTGGTTGATTTGGGCTATAATTGAAATGAAATAGGGCTAGATTTTAGATAGCCACTTTTTTCCTTTTTATTTTATAAAAATAGTAAAATAATTTCTAAAAATAAATTAAAGGTGCTAAATTAATTAATAATATGTAAATACTAGATTAAGAATACTAGAATCAAATTGGTAATGATAAACGCACTTAATTCTTAAAATAGGCTAATATTACAATTATATACAATTTCACTTTAAAAATACTAAATAAATTTGTAAAATTGTGCAAAAATTACCTTAGCTATATTTTGGGATATATATGAGAATAAAATAAATTAATCACCAAAATGATAATTTGAGAAATAATTATTGATTTTTGTATTGCTTAAATAGGGCAATAAATTGATTTAAAATCTTTTAAAAATTAGAAAAAATGCCAAAATATTGGACACACTTATATATGCATCCATATGCTATTTTGCATATAAAAATATACAGGGAAAAATTGGGTATCAACAGCTGCCCCTCTTTATCTGAAAAAGATGAAAGAGTTGTTGGGCAAAGATATGATGGCCAATTTGATCGAACGGAATAGTTTGAAGAATTTGACCATGCTCTGGTTCCTGATCTACCTACATATCCCTAGTCTTACAGGAATCAGGCCATATGTAGTTTTGGATCCGTCGGCGGAATATGCCAATGGAGATTTCTCAAGAACGGACACAATATTCAGGTTCGGATGAATGGTCAAGGTTTAGTAGAGCTGCGGGAACTGTAGCAGAATTCTCCTGTTGAGATGACTGTTGCTCGTCGGTTTACCTGTAAATAAGCAATACAAGCATATATTGTGCGGAAATTTAAACATGATGCAATTTTCCATCGGACCATAAATGCTGTCCTTGGACAGTTAGGATAACGTCCTCAGACAATGACGTCCTGGGCCATGAAGCATATAATAAAGGATTCGC
This sequence comes from Nicotiana glauca, assembly GCA_026770625.1. Lineage (NCBI taxonomy): Eukaryota > Viridiplantae > Streptophyta > Magnoliopsida > Solanales > Solanaceae > Nicotiana > Nicotiana glauca. The sequence continues at coordinate 21,543 of MU761791.1, read as the reverse complement.
AGGCCATGAAATGATGCTATCAGGCTATGAGAATGATGCCTCCGAACTATGATACATTTGAGTAATGACATGCAAGAGATTAAAAGGGGTCCTTAGGCCGTGGCATGGCGTTGCCGGGCTATGAAAATAGTGCCTCCGAATAATAATGCCTTTGGATAGTTTGGTGATCTTTCAGCCCATGAGATACAGTAGGTGGCGGTCTTTCAGCCGATGCAAGATGTAAATAAAGTGGCGATCTTTCAGTCATGCAAGATGTAAATAAAAGGTGGCGATCTTTCAGCCATGCAAAATAAATGTGGTGATATTTCAGCTGATACAAGATATAAATAAAGGTGGCGATCTTTTAGCCGATGCAAGATGTAAATAAAAGTGGCAATCTTTCAGCCGATGATAGATGTAGATAAAGTGGCGATATTTCAGCCGATGCAAAATGTAAATAAAGTGGCAATTCTTAAGCCATGTAGGACATGAATAAAATGGTGATCTTTCAGCTATGCAGGACATGAATAAAGTGGTGTTCTTTCAGCCATGCAAAATATAAATAGAGGTGGCTGTATTTCAGCCATGTAGATGGAGGTAGAGCTTATCCTTGGAAGGCAGAATGGTAGCCTTATGCAATTCAGGAAATGCAGATGGAGGTAGAGCTTAACCTGAGAAGGCAGAATGGTAGCCTTCTGCAATGCAGGAAATGCAGATGGAGGTAGAGCTTAACCTCGGAAGGCAGATGGTAGCCTTATGCAATGCAGGAAATGCAGATGGAGGTAGAGCTTAACCTCAGAAGGCAGAATGGTAGCCTTATGCAATGCAGGAAATGCAGATGGAGGTAGAGCTTAACCTCAGAAGGCAGAATGGTAGCCTTATGCAATGCAGGAAATGCAGATGGAGGTAGAGCTTAACCTCAGAAGGCAGAATGGTAGCCTTATGCAATGCAGGAAATGCAGATGGAGGTAGAGCTTAACCTCAGAAGGCAGAATGGTAGCCTTATGCAATGCAGGAAATGCAGATGGAGGTAGAGCTTAACCTCAGAAGGCAGAATGGTAGCCTTATGCAATGCAGGAAATGCAGATGGAGGTAGAGCTTAACCTCAGAAGGCAGAATGGTAGCCTTATGCAATGCAGGAAATGCAGATGGAGGTAGAGCTTAACCTCAGAAGGCAGAATGGTAGCCTTATGCAATGCAGGAAATGCAGATGGAGGTAGAGCTTAACCTCAGAAGGCAGAATGGTAGCCTTATGCAATGCAGGAAATGCAGATGGAGGTAGAGCTTAACCTCAGAAGGCAGAATGGTAGCCTTATGCAATGCAGGAAATTTAGATGGAGGTAGAGCTTAACCTCAGATGGCAGAATGGTAGCCTTATGCAAGAGCTAAAAGGTGAATAGTAATAAAAATTTCTTAGCTGTTAGCTGATAGCTAATTGCGATATTGTGGCTGCTGGGGATATTATATGCGAATAGCAACTGTGAATAGATGTGACAATTCTGAGTGTTTAATGTATGATTTTGCGACTTGGGCGCCTGCATCCAAAGAAAAATCGTGAGTTTTGTTAAGGGAAAAGGTTAGTTCGTGTCCCCGTTGACTTTTCTTACCCTTTTCGATTTTGATCTGGTGACACAGTATGTACTATCATAGGGGTAGCGTTGCTGAACAAAGTGATTTCGATAATAAACATACAAGAGTTTGTTAAAGATATGACATAAGTATATATTTAAGAAATAGTTTTTTGGATAAATCGACGACTGTGACATGGTTCAGGACATTGCAACTCGCTTCAGAATTTTGAGGGTCCTCCTTAAAATTCTGCCCCTTTTTACTGGGTTGCTACTTCTGATGGTTTCTTGCGATGATCGGCGGAAGTTACTTCGGAATTTTGACGATCCTCCTCAAAATTCTGTCCCAGTTTCTAATTGCGGGGGGAAATGAAAATTTTATTGAGTTGTGACCGAACCCATAAGGCTGCCTACGTATCCCCTCTTAAACGGGAATCAGGTCAGACGTAGTTCAAATTACATCAAATATGAAAAGCATGAAGATTACACATAGTAGCGCTTGACTGCATCTGAATTTATTGGCTTTGGCCAAACTTCACCGTCCATTTCTACAAGTATAAGGGCTCCTCCTGTTAGAATCTGATGAACCATGTATGGACCCTGCTAATTGGGAGAGAATTTCCCTCTAGCTTCATCTTGATGTGGGAAAATTTTCTTTAACGCCAGTTGCCCGGTGCAAACCGTCTTGGTTTGACTCTCTTGTTGAAGGCTCTGGACATTCTGTTATGTTAAAGCTGACCGCGGCAAACTGCATTCATTCTCTTCCCATCTATAAGAGCCAGTTGCTCGTAGCGGTTTCTCACCCATTCTGCGTTGTCGAGCTCAGCTTCTTGTATGATCCTTAAGGAAGGAATTTCTACTTCGGCGGGGATGACTGCCTCTGTACCATAAACCAGCATGTAAGGAGTTTCACCAGTTGATGTGCATAATATGGTGCGATACCCCAATAGAGTGAATGACAGCTTTTCGTGCCATTTCTTATGCTTCTCTATCATCTTCCTTAGTATCTTCTTGATATTTTTATTGGCGGCTTCTACGGCTCCGTTCATCTGAGTCCTGTAGGTTGTGGAATTATTGTGTTTGATCTTGAAGGTTTCACACATAACTTTCATTAAGTTCACTGTTGAGGCTGGAGCCATTACCACTAATGATTGACTCTGGAATCCCAAACCGATAGACGATACGGTCGTGGACAAAGTCTGCCACGACTTTCTTAGTCACTACTTTGTATGACGCTGCTTTGACCCATTTGGTAAAATAGTCAATTGCCACTAGGATGAATCTGTGCCCGTTGGAAGCGGCAGGTTCGATTGGTCCAATAACATCCATTCCCGAAGCGGCGAATGGCCATGGTGAGCTTGTTGCATTAAGCTCATTTGGAGGTACCTTTATCATGTTTGCATGTATCTGGAAGCAGTGGCATTTCTGGAAATACTGGATGCAATCTGTCTCCATAGTTATCCATAAGTAACCAGCACGGAGGATCTTCTTTGCTAAGATAAACCGTTCATATGTGGACCGCAGGTCCCAACATGAATTTCTTTTAGCAGTTTAGATGCTTCCTTGGCGTCGACACACCTTAACAATCCCAAGTCAGGAGTCCTCCTATATAGGATTCCTCCGCTGTGAAAGAAATTGTTGGACAATCTTCGAAGTGTGCGCTTCTGAGTAGTATTTGCAAGCTCTTGATATTCTCCTTTTGCCAAATATTCCTTGATGTCTTGAAACCAAGGTTTTCCATCTGCTTCTTCCTCGACATGAGCACAATAAGCTGGATGATTATGGATTTTCACAGGAATAGGATCAATGAAGTTTGTGTCTGGATGTTGTATCATGGACGATCTGGTAGCCAATGCATCGGCAAACTCATTCTTGATACTGGGAACATGCTGGAACTCTGTCTTTGTGAACCTCTTTCTCAACTCTTGCACATGGTGCAGATAATGGAGTATCTTGGTTTTTTTGGTCGCCCATTCTCCCCGTACCTGATGTACGAGTAGGTCTGAGTCCTAATTACTAGAAACTCTCAGATGTTCTTGTCAGTAGCCATCTTGAGCCCTAAGATACAGGCTTCGTACTTGGACATAATTGGTGCACGAAAAACTGAGTTTGGCAGACACCGGATAGTGCTAACCGGTTTCTGATACTAGGACCGCTCCTATGCCAATTCCTTTGAAATTTGCTGCTCCGTCGAAAAATATTCTCCACTCATCATAGGATTCTGCAATGTCTTCTCCTATGACTGATACCTCTTCGTCAGGAAAATATGTTTTCAAGGGTTCGTATTCTCCATCCATGGGGTTTTCGGCCAGGTGATCTGCTAGTGCATGTCCCTTGACTGCTTTCTTAGTTACGTAGACAATGTCGAATTCAATCAACATGATCTTCCACTTGGCAAGCTTGCTGGTGGGCATGGGATTATGAAAGATGTACTTCAAAGGATCTATCCTTGATATGAGATATGTAGTATAGGCACAGAAGTAGTGCCTCAACTTCTGGGCCACCCAAGTTAGAGCACAACAGATGCGTTCTAGCAGAGAATACCGGGCCTCGTACGGAGTGAAATTTTTGCTGAGGTAGTAAATGGCCTGTTCTTTCTTCCCTATTTCATCATGTTGCCCTAGGACGCAACCGAAGGCATCATCTAACATTGCGATGTAGAGTAGTAAAGGTCTACCCAGCTCGAGAGGGACCAAAACTGGTGGCGTTGACAAGTATTCCTTGATTCTGTCGAAAGCTTTCTAGAAGTCATCAGTCCATTCGGTGGCAGCCTCCTTCTTCTACATCTTGAAGATCGGCTCATAGATAACTATAGATTGTGCTATAAACCGGCTAATGTAGTTAAGTCTCCCTAAGAAGCTCATCATGTCTTTCTTGTTCCTTTGTGGTGGCAATTCTTGAATGGCTTTGATATTTGATGGATCCAGTTCTATTCCCCGGCGACTCACAATGAACCCAAGCAATTTTCCAGCTAGAACCCCGAATGCACATTTTGCAGGATTCAGTTTCAGATTGTACCTTCGCAATCTGTTAAAAACTTCCTCAGATCTTCCATGTGATCAGTGGCTTTCTTGGACTTGATGATGACATCATCCACATATACTTCGATCTCCTTGTGTATCATATCATGGAAAATGGTAGTCATGGACCTCATGTAGGTGACCCATACATTCTTCAACCCGAACGACATCATTTTGTAGCAGTACATTCCCCACGATGTAATGAAAGCCATTTTCTCAACATCTTCTTCATCCATCCAGATTTGATGGTGAAATCTACAAGTGATTGCAACTCGTGCTTGGCATAATCGTCAATCAGGATGTGTATGTTTGGCAAGGGGAAGTCGTCTTTTGGACTATCCCGGTTGAAATCCCGGTAGTCGACACAAACTCTAACTTTCTCGTCCTTCTTCAGTACTGGCACAATGTTGGCTAACCATGTTGGATATTCCACTACCCTGAGAACCTTAGCTTTGACCTGCTTAGTGACTTCTTCCTTGATTTTCAAACTCATATCTAGCTTGAACTTTCTAAGCTTCTGCTTTACTGGCGGACAAGCTGGATCAGTTGGCAATTTGTGAGCCACAATAGATGTACTCAGCACAGTCAAATCGTCGTACGACTAGGCAAATATATCCTCATATTCTCTTAAAAACTCTGTGTATTCTTCCTTTTCTGATGGTGACAAATGAACGTTAATTCGTGTTTCTTTGATGTTTTTTGCATCTCCCAGGTTAACAATCTCAGTCTCGTCTAGGTTGGACTTAGGTCTGTTCTCAAAATTCTCAACTTCTTTAATAATTTCCTCCGGTATATCATCTTCCTCTAAATCTATGTACATTTGTTGCGTTGTCTCGTTGCATGTCACAATCATTGGTTCATCAAGATAAGTAATAGTAATGCTGTGTAAGTAAAGTAATGAGAGAAAATAATAAGATTAAGATTTATAAGAAAACTGAAATGATTTGATAAATTCTATAACTATTTTTGAACATGAAAGCTCTTTCTTGCAGAAAAATAAAATGCAAAAAGCAAGTAAACTAGTAAAATAAAATAGTGCATGGTGCTTGTTCAGCCTTGCTACCCCGAGGCTCACTGGGCTCTGGTGGTTCTGATAGTCCAGTTATTGAGGCATGCTCCTCTGCTTACAACCTATATGGAAGGGCCTTCCTCCCCCTCTCCTCGAAAATGACACAACAATCCATGTCATCATCTTCTAAGAACAAATTCCTTACTACTGCCAGTGCTTCCTTTTCTTCTGACCCATAGATAACTTCGGCCAGTTGGAAAGTTTGTTCCAAACAAGGTATTGGCTGGTCTAATGGATAGGATCCTGCCATGGTGGTGACCAGTGATTGAATTCCTCCCAAGTATACTCATATCCCAATCTGAAGGTGGTGCCATGTTTATTGACCTTGATGGGCTTAGCGATTCCTTGGAGGTTTTTGCCAAGTCCCTTGCCAGGTTCATACCTGCTCCAGTTCAATATGCTTTCAATCTTGTTATCCCACCATTTATCTTTATCAATGATGTTGACTCGCTCGATGTGGTGGTAAGTTTCCCCGCCTATCCTTCTTCTTCCTCCAATTGCTGGAATGGTATGATGATTGTATATGGGATTGCTACCGTCGCCGTGAATTATCACCTCTTGGTGATTCCACTCAAACTTCACTGCCTGATGTAGTGTTGATGTTACGACCCTAGCGGCGTGAATCCATGGTCATCCCAACAATAGATTGTAAGATGCCGGTACGTCTATCACTTGAAAATCAACATCAAACCAAGTAGGCCCCATTTGCAAACACAAGCTAATTTCCCCAATAGTAGACCTTTGGGATCCGTCAAAAGCTTTGACGTTGATGGCCCCGTCCTTGATCTCATATAGCCCCTTTCGTAATATCCTGAGTGTCACCAACGGATAGATGTTGAGGCTGGGTCCTCCGTCATTCAAGATTTTTGTGATAAAATAATCTTCGCACTGCACGGTGATGTGCAATGCCTTGTTGTGACTCAACCCCTCTAGCAGCAGCTCATCTTTGTGAAAAGTGATCTTGTGAATTTCCAATACCTGCCATACCATGTTTGCCATCTCTCCACCGGTGATATTACTTGGTACATATGCCTCACTCAACACTTTGAACAAGGCATTCTTGTGTGTATTGGAACTTTGTAGCAAAGAAAGGATAGAAATCTGGGCCGGTATTTTGTTCAACTGATCAATGATTGAGTATTCTTTAGCTTGTATCTTTCTCCAGAGATCGTCGGGCCCAGTTTCAATGATGGTTGTCCGACTAGAGGCCTGCTTGATTGACTCAGCCAAATGCTCCGGGGTATAAACCCTGCCTGTTCTTGTCATTCCCTGTGCCGCAATGGTTTTACCAAACTTGACCTTCCCCGTTCTTCTGGCCTCAGTTGTGTAGTCCCATGGTATAGCCTTTATATGGGTGTTATGGCTGACATTGCCACTAGAATTGGCGTGGCTATCTTTACTCCGATCGGAGCAGGCCCCTTAGGCAGTAAGACTACAACTTCAAAGGGTGTAGATGTGTTTACTGGTGACATAAACTCAACCTCAACTGGAGCTGGCGTCTTTGTTGAGGGTGGTGCTTCAATCTCGAGTGGCATGGGCATGTTTACCTCGTCATCCCAAGAAGGCTGAATCTGGACCACAATCGGAGTGAGGGTGACTACTGGCTTCTTTGGATCATCGCCTTCTGTGATTAAACTGATTGATCCTTTGGGGTCCCAGTCATCCTCTATCTCGATCATATGAACACCCCCACCTTTGTGGTCTGGCAGAGGGTTATTGCGGACATTCAGAGCAAGCTCCTTTTCTACAATGATCTAATTGTCAATCAAAGTCTGGATCTTATCCTTTAGAGAGTGGCATTCATCAATGGTATGTCCTTTTATGCCAGAATGGTATGCATAGGATTTATTTGGATTGACCCACTGAGATGGGTTTTCTGGAGTTGTGGTAGAGATAGGGGTAACATAACCAGCAACTTTGAGTCTTTCGAACAGCTGGTCCATTGGTTCAGCAATGGCGGTGTACTGTTTAGGAGGTCTACGATCAAAATTTGATCGAGGTTTAGGGAAGTTTTGAAGTGGGGGAGGTGATTGATAGTGGGATTGTTGGTTGTTGTAGGCTTGGTAAACATGTGCTGGTTGGGAGTACTTAGGTGAAGTGGGCTGATATGCAGGGGGTGGAGCTGATTGATAAGTGGGTGGTGGAGTATGGTAAGAGGGTGAGGGTGCTTGGTAGTTTGTAGTAGGCTGATAGGTTATTGGAGGTATTGGGTATGTTTGATACTTGATGGGGGATTTGTCTCTCTGTGCAACCATTACTGCACCTACATCCCTTTTCTTGGACGTACCACCAGACTGTAAAGCCTTATTGGTAGCTTGCAAGCTTCAAAGTTCGTAATCATACCACTCTTAATGCCTTCCTCGATCCTCTATCCTAGCTTGATGATGTCCGAAATTTTTTAATTCTCGATCAGTATCAGCCTCTCATAATACTGTGGGTCTTGGGCCCAAACGAAGAATTCGTTCATCTGCTCTTCTTCCAAAGCAGGCCTAACCTTAGCAGCTTCTGATCTCCATCGAATAGCATATTCGCGAAGGTCTTTGTTTGCTTCTTCTTCAAGTTTTGGATGTAGAACACATCTAGCGCGTTCTTCGTATTGAACCGGAATTTGTCCATAAAATCAGATGCCATGCTTACCCAGCTTGACCACTTCTTCGGATCCTGGCTAATGCACCAAGATATAGCGTCTCCCTTCAAGCTCCTCATGAAAAGCTTCATGCGGATTTTCTCATCTTTTCCCACTCCGACCAGCTTGTCACAGTATGTTCTCAAGTGAACCCTAGGATCCCCTATTCCATTAAACATTTCGAACTTGGGAGGTTTGTACCCCTCGGGCAGTTTGACATCGGGCTGTATGCAAAGATCTTCATAGTTTAGCCCTTCAATCCCTTTACTACCTTCAACTCCTTGAATTCGGATTGTCAACTTTTTACGCTCTTCAGCCAGATTTCTGATGAGTAAGTCCTTATCATCGGACTCAGGTGTGCTTGAGATTGGTTGGGTGGAGTGTGGCATAGTCTCCACGTAGATAGGGGTATTGTGTTGGGTTTGGCAGTGGTCATTTGTGGAGTTTTGGAGTTCTGGGATGATCAGCGGGGTATGGAAGGTATTGTAGTAGTGGTGAGGAGCAGGTTCGTTTTGTTGCTTTGGGATGTTTTGCGAAGGTACGAGATTCTGAGTATTCGTGAAAATAACCTCTGGAGTGGTGAGGGAGAATGATAGACTTGCCAAATTCCAGACTTGATCAAGTTCTTCCTGAAATTTCAACAACTTTTGTTCCAGTTGGGATGCGTTTTCCTTGGTGACCTATACCCGTTTAGTTGAGTTGTTCAAAACTTCCATTTTTCCTTTAATTTTGTATCTAACAGGACTGGGAGGAGGAGTAGGTGGAGGGCCCCTGGATCTCGTAAAATATGATGACTTTGCAAGAGTTCACGAACTAACCTTTTGGGGAGGGGAATAAACAAAGGCAAAAACAAGAGGTAACAAGTCAGTAAGGATTATATATAAAAAAATGGTTGCAATATTTAAACACATAGTGCTTGAAATATAAAGCGTGTCCTAATTTTGGGGGCCTCGTTGTGCCCGAGGTAGGCCTAGCGACAAATTAATTTGGAGAACTTAGAATGGTAAATGCCTCATTTTATTGATAAAAGGTAGACGAATCCCAAAACGACACTTAAATAAACAGGAAATGAAAATGACTAATGGCCATCGACCTTATTAGATCTTATCAAAGAGAAAAATGGAAATTCCTATCTATTTTGTCCCGGAGGGACCTTCCCCAGACTCAACATTGTTGGCTCCATAGAACAGCTCTTCTAGCTCGTGCAGTCCTAGTAGCAAGTAGGCTCTGGCCAGATGTTCGCCTTCATTTCCTTTAGCAGTCCGGCAATCTTCGACCCTCTTCAGAAACTTCTTTTGCAACTCTACTATACCTCGCTCCAAATAGACAAATCGCTTGTTGGCACTGACAGCCATATCCTTACACTCTTCAATTAGTTTTTGATTGGCTTCCTGTATCACACAGTGCTCGCTTTCACATTCTCGAATTCTCTTTCGGAGATGGTTGTACTTGACCTGTGCTTCAGCCTTTTCATCGATAATCATGTTACCTTGAACAAACCCGGGTTGACCCAGACCATTATGATTGTCCTCTAACCAGCCTGAAAAATAGGGAGCACAACTTGTATGGTATCTGTCTCGTTCAATGGTGTCCTTTCCCAAGACAATCTTTCAATGCCACATATGCTGAGCCTGGAACCTGTAAGGGCTATCATCATTTTGGAAGTCAGCCCGGAAGTGACTCATCTTGTCGACCCTTGGTATAACCTACTTTCTATCCGCTTGTCTCATAACCCGAAGAGGTACGTATGTGTATGTTCCCCTTAAGGCGATTACTATTAGGAAAGGCGTGTCCCTGGATCGAATGATGAATTATTTAGTAGGGAACAAATCGAACATCCATTGTACCCGTTCTTCAGTCAAATTATCAAAGAGTTCGACCCATTCTCTAGAATTCTCCGATTGGGTGAACATGTTGGGCATGTAATTCATTCGCTTTGGGTGATGAAAAGCGATATGATCATCCCAGTCCCTTCGATGGATTTCCTGTCGGTACTCACCCCTTTGGAGATGTTCCACGAGCCATAGTTGAAGTAGCAGCTTACAAACCTCAAAGTGTTTGGCTCATTGTTGACACCTTTCCAGGGTTCGGTATATTTTTGCGATGATCATGGGTACGAGACTGAATGGTTGTCCGTCAATTCCTTCCACTAGAGTTTTGATGACCATAGCTAGCCTGGTATGGATCCATGCTTTCTTCATTGGAAATACTATCATCCCCAAGAAACAGAACATGAAGACAAATACCCTTCGGTGAATATGCCCCAATGATGTAAGGGCGAACTCATCAGGATAAGTACGGTAAGATTTGTTGTGACCATATCTCTCATACAAGTAGTCAAAAGGGAATGTATGACTCTTTCAAACATGTCAAGTATGGATTCTTCTTTAAACCCATCATTTTGGTAAAACCTCTACCTTTGCAATTTTCCGGCATTAACAAACCTGGAGTTTCCCACGGTATACCAGCCAGTACTCATATTTCCTTTAGCAAGGGTGTCATCTCAGTGTCTCCGAAACGGAACACAGACCTATCACAATTCCAGAATAGAGTAGCAGCTTGTATAATCTTGTTGTTGGGTTGAATTTCAAAGAGAGAGGGTAGGTTCCCCAAATACTTCCGGATGAGAGTGATCACTGGAGTGAAAGATCCTTCCACCAACTTAGCAGTTTGGGGTGGATATTGGTGACCATGCCGAATCTAGGCACTTCATGCCTCATGTTTCTGCAAGACAAAGGGTTAGGCCCTTACCCCCCCCCCCCCGCCACCAGACTCGACTACTAAATATCAATAATTGGCATAGAAGCATTTAGTTCTCCAAATAATTGGTAGTGTCCGTTTGGGTTTTGGGGAAACCCAGTGGACTTTGGACAAGGCTATCTAAAAGAGTCATTATGCAAACATCATAAGTGACTCAGCTAGGTTTGACCATGATGCATGCATAATTAAATAGAGTAAGGTTTCTATGGGGTATTAGATGGGTACCCTTGAGCGGACAACTCAATAGGGAAAGGCGCGGAACCGTCGACTACACCGTTGATCGACTGGTTTTACCGAAAAATATGTCTTTGCCGTATTTAGGGGGTAATAATAACGGAAGAGCAAAACCTTTCATTATGAGCGTTGCTATAGCATTTTGTTTGGCACGAGTGGAATATAATGTTGCAAACATTCTTATGCAATAATTAAAACAAGTTTCCACGTACTTGTACATTTATAATAGCAATTATAATAATTTAAAATAGTAATATGGGATTGCAGTAAAAGAAATAACAAAAGAAACAAAAAGACAAGTCATTTTCATGGTAGAAGAGGGAATTAAATGCTTAAAACAAGTAAAGGCATATAAGAAATGTAAAGTCACAGTAATAGCTTTAAATGGCAAAAGCCTAAAAGAATTCGCCAGCAGAGTCGCCACGCTGTCGCGCACCCTTTTTCTCGCGAAATTAGGTTTATGACATTTAGAAAGACAACTCGTTCCATTTTGGTAATTGGGTTTAAGAGAATTGAAGAGTCGCCACCTAATTATTTAAGTGCATTAGAACACTAAGCAGGGTTTTGTTTGGATAACCAGAGATTGGGTAAGGGCTTGAAATTATTCCGAGGGGAAGGTGTTAGGCACCCCTCATAATGCACTAGTGTGGTTCCTGGCCAAGCTATTATTGTGACTTAAAGTACAAATAACACATAGACAAGTAAGACTTCAAATAAGAGGGGATTTATCACATAAAGGCTAGAAATACACAAAGTCGGAAAGCATTAAAGAGAGTTGATTTAGAATAAAATGTTTTAAAAGATTTAAAAGAAACAAAGAACAAAGGAAAATGGGGTCCTAGGTTTATTAATAATATGGATCACCCTACACAACACCCGCTAACCACTTATACACGTGGTGTTATCGCGTGGTCATCATATCCATATCTACCTTTTCACCTTGTTAAGGTATTAAAGCGTAAAATAGTCTCGTTTTCTTATTGCATGCTATTACCTGCCCCGATCCAATCAGCCCCAGAGGTTCTTGGGACTACTAATCCTAAAAGAGGGAGGAGAGGTTGGCTTATTTGTGGTTTTAATGGTAAAAATACTAAGGCGACAAGCAAAAACACATATAACAAGTATGGGAAATATGTAAACAAACGAAAGGCTCAAACAGACCTCCTTTAGGCAAAGAAAAGCAAGTAGTTAGCATGAATTACATGTACTGTTTAAGGTCTAATTAAACTTAAACATTTAAGGCAGATTGATTTATTACATAGTTCAGATAGGAAGCCCGACTCATGCCTGCATTTTGGTTGTAGTTAATAAAATCTGATTTGGTTTATAAACTTATCGTATGGTTTGCCTAAGTGTTAGACGGAACCTATAGGCATGATACCTACTGATTTCGGAAACAAAGAAGAAAACTGATTGCGGATTGATTTAGGAAAAAAGAAAGTTGCTAGTTTAAAGCGAGTTTTAATAGAAGAGCACAAGTTCTGCAATTGGGAATACATTACTACAGATAATTTTAAACTTAACCACGAGTAAGGCAATTCAGATTTTATTAGAACCCCTATAGGCATGCTTTCTATGTGTTTGCCAACTTAAAATATTGTTATAGACATGGAAGAGTACAAAAATTCTACAGCATGATATCTAAGCATTGCGTAATATCTGATTACATTTTCTGGTTATTAGGACCTATAGACAAGTTTGCCTAGTGAAAAGCGGGTATGCAAGAATCAGAAAGGACTTATAGGCATATTTTCTACGTGCGTGTGCAGAAGCTATAGACATAATATCTACATGAGAGTGCAGGATCCCTATAGTGATGGTAACTAAATGAGAATGCAGAAGTTCTTATAGACATGGTAACTAAATGAGAATGCAGGAATTCTTATAGACATGGTAGCTATATGAAAATTGCAAAAATCTTATAGGCATGGCTACATGAAAAATGCAGAAATCTTATATGCATGGTAACTACATGAAAAATGCATAAGTTAGAGGTTCCTATATGCAAGTTATCTACCCTTTTACATGCATGGTTACCCCTCCCTTTTCACTAGCCATACCCAAATCTTTATTATAAAGTTATTACAGTCAAAGAAAATACATCAGAAATTGAAAATTACAACCAAGGAGAGCCTGATTCAGACTTCCTGTCTGAAGTATGAAGTAAACCAACTCCAAAGATCATGTTTCAAAACCTTTCTGCCACTTGGGTGTGTCAGAGTTCCCTAAGAGCTTCATAAGAACTCTGGGTAGTGCTTACACCCAAATGTATCACCATATTAAGCCAAAGTGCAGTGTGAAAGGGCCAGCCCTCAAGTGTCCAAGTTCATAGGGAACTCAAGGTCCCAAGGCAAGGCTCACAAGACGGGGGCAGAACTTAGGAACTAAAAGAGAAAGTGCAAGTGCAGAACTGAAATTCTGAAAGGGGAAAAGGGAAAGAGAATAACATAAAATCCGTGCACATATGGGTATAGGGGAGTGGGGAATTTCCAAGAACACAAGAAGAGCAGGCTGATGGGCATACTCAGCAATGGGATACGCTGGCACACCCTCTAACCTATTTAGAGGTTAAGACGCCATTGGTTCAAAATTTAGTTCATGGACAACAACTAATATTTTCATGCCCTAAGTCACCACTCACAAACACATAGGGGTAATGGGTTAGGGAGTAAAGATTCACAACAGAAACAGGTAGTAGAACATAGGCATACTAAGCTGAATGTCGAATTCTACAGAAACAATAAAGTAGACATGTATACAAATACTGTAAGTAAACACACTGGGGTGATGCTGAAACTTATATTAGGACATACAAGTTTCAAAGAAACGAGTAGAAAAAGAAGTAGTCTTGTTAAGACAAAGTGCAAACAAGAAGACAAAATACCATAAGTGTAATTTCAGAAGAGATTGTGAAAATGTGAAGTCTGAAGTCTGTGTTTGTGAAAAAGGGGTCGTGCCTTTTATAGTGTAGAAAGCAGGCAGAAATATGGTAAGAAAATTGTTTGAAAACTAATTGTCAATCAATTACACAAAGCTTCCCTTAATTAAGGGATTCAGATTCAAATAGGTAAAACCATTTAAGGACGGGAATTAAATAAACACTTGTGTAAATCATGCAATTGAGGGGAAATACATAAAGGTTATTTAAGGACATGGTTTTGACAATACACGGTTTGTGAAAATAAGGCAAGAGAATTAATTAACATCCAGTAAATCATAAGGTCTGAAATTTTGTATGAATGAACCAAGTCATAAAAGATGAAGAAGGATTTTACGTAAGTCGAGTCACATAGGAAATCAGTAAAAGATGGAAAGAAATCAATCAAGCTATATTCAGAAGGAAGTTTACACTAATTGCAAATTTGAAAACCATTTAGAGGAAATATCATCATATATAAGGAGCATGTGAGCATGAAAGAAGACTGTCGTATAAATTAGTAGAAAAAATCCAGTGTAGAAGAGTTTAGCAAAAAGTTAAGCATTGTATGAAAACAAATGTCCAAACTCAGTTCAGAGACTCAAAGTCAGTCTGACAGAGTTAATGGTTCTAAAATAAAACCCTAGTTCGATCAAATCACATAACTAAACCTTGGCAGAACCCCCAGATTCTAGGGTATCCACCTTGAATCAAGTACAGAGATGAGGAGGCAAGTAGTTTAATCGATATATGTTTAGAGGTTTCAGAAAAGAACTGAAACTTCTAACATGATTCATCCAGCAATTAGAACTCATGAATAGCATGTAAATACAGTATAAAAGTTCAAAGAAAACAGAGTAAAGAAACTAATTCGAAGCATGATGAGGAAAGACTAATAAGAACAATATAAGAAAAGATGCTTAAGAATCCTTTTAAAAGAGACTTAAACAATGTTGAGTAGAAGAAAAGCAAAAATAGTAAGAATACTTAAGAACACGGTAAAAGAATACAGTAGGCGAAACATACCAGACCATGGTAGAAGAAAATAACAGAACATAGTAGAAAAGCATACAAGGACATAGTATAGAAAACATAGTAGAAGAACATACAATAACGGAATATAGAAAGCACAGTAGACGAATATACATGGTAGAAGTAAAACATAAAAACACAGTAGAGGTAAATACACACAGATGAAAAGGAGAAGAAAGTCAGATAAACACTTAAGCATTTTCAGAAAACCCTAGATCGGAAAAGAAAGACTTCAAAAAGTAATTTTTGAAAGAAAAGTTAGGGAAATCGTTTGAAAACTCAAGTAGAGCACAGATACACAACAGATCTAAAAAAAATCGGAGAAAACCTCGAAGGGTTAGGGTTTCAGAAGAACCCTAGAATGAGAAAGGCTTTGAAAAGGTCATCGATCTGAGTCGGAGAGGTCAGAACTAGGCTCAAAACACCATGGTACGCCAGAGCAAGGCCGGAGATGACTCTGGAACCTTGAATCGGCAAAGGTTTGAGCGCAAACCTTCGAGGTATGGCCTCGAATCTTCAGGTATCAGGTGTGTAAGAGCAAGGGAGGTGAGTATAAGACTCTCATGGCCTGAGAAGCCATGGATTTTGGGTTCAGAGAAGATTCAAGAGAGTTTGAGAGAGGGGGGATTTCAGAGGCGGCGGATGAATAAAAATGGTTTTCGGGTTGGGCTGTTGGTGGATTAAAAAGGAAAGGTGGAATCGTGGTCGTTGATCATTTTGATCAATGACCTGGATCAAAAGGGGAGCCGAGAGCGGGTAACATAAATAGTTCAGGGGTCGGGTAATTTAGAAATAGGTCCGGGTAATTTGAAATTGCAATTAGGTTTAATGGGGGGGGGGGGTTGAATTGGGCTATAATTGAAATCAAGTAGGTCTAGATTTTAAATAGCCACTTTTTCCCTTTTTATTTTATAAAAATAGTAAAATGATTTCTGAAAATAAATTAAAGGTGCTAAATTAATTAATAATATATAAATATTAGATTAAAAATACTGGAATCAAATTGGTAATGATAAACACAATTAATTCTTAAAATAGGCTAATATTGCAATTATATGCAATTTAGCTTTCAAAATACTAAATAAATTTATAAAAATATGCAAAAATTAACTTAGCTATATTTTGGGATAAATATGAGAATAAAATAAATTAATCACCAAAATGATAATTTGAGAAAAAATTATTGGTTTTTGTATTGCTAAAACAGGGCAATAAATTGATTTAGAAATCTTTTAAAAATTAGAAAATATACCAGAACATTTGAACACACTTGTCACGACCCCAATCCCGGTCGTGATGGCGCCCAACACAACTGCTAGGCAAGCCCGACCATTTACACTCTCAACCCGAGCATGAAGCTAAAAATCAATTATTAGAACATCATTTAAAAATCAAAATGAGTAGCCTCCCAAAGATCTGAGGGTCATGAGTCTAGAGCCTCTAACAATATGGAGTAATAAAAATCCAATAATACAAATGATCAAAACTGCGGAAAATAATAAAGAGATAGGGAAGGAGTCGGGT
>MU761787.1:213919-238984 GCA_026770625.1 Nicotiana glauca | reverse complement strand
CATTGATTTCCTTTCATTTCCAGGTACAATCTCTATTGACTGAAGCTGTAAAATGTGAAATTGAAGAAGATGAAAGGAAAGTTTAATTGTTGCTTCATATTCTACTGTTTGTCTATTGAAATTAATTATTTGTATTCGTTAGGGTTAGTTTGGAGATGTAATAATTCGGACTGGACTATTAAAATTTCAGTTGATATTAATTTTAGTTTTAGAATAGTTTCATATTGTAGTTGAGATTATAGGATAGTATAAGAGGTAAAATGTAAAGTAAAGTAGGTTTAAATTTCTGCAACTTGTTTTTGTTAGGTTAATAATATAGTAATGTCTTCTCAAAAAGTACTATTACCTGAATACTGAATTCAATTAAGTAGTTAGAAGTTATGCCTATAAATGCATGTTCAACATCTGATAAGCATACGGATTTGTACAATAAATGTTTCGTGTTTAATAATTCTGTAATGTGTCATTTGTTATAAAATTGTATTCAGTTAAACACTAGTTTAAATTTTCGTATTTTTATGAATCGGCCTTTAATAAACTAATAACAATAAGGAACTTAGTTAGTAGTTAACACATCTGATTTGTAGTCACAAATGAAACATGTGAATCCTTGCAAAATTCAGAGTTAGTACACAAGACCAGTAGTAGAATGTTAGTTTAATTTGAATTAATAATTGATATGATTAACAAATATTTGAATTAAAAGATAAGTGAACTTTTCTGGTAGTTAATTGTATAAACTAGTCTGAATTTAAAGTAAATCATTAACGAAAAAATGAAGAACAGTCTTATGTTTTTGTGTTAGTTCTGGAACCAATATCCTAATGATAGACCCAAAATTCAATAGATATGCATCAGTGGCCATTGGGCCTGGACACATTAACATGCGTTCCAGGACTTGAGCCCAAGCTGATTTAACCAGTCTGGCTACACCTGGCCATGGTGTTATCGTATGGGCCGTGATCAAGCCCAAAAATAATTGAAGGCCTAGGCTCGTATGTGCTCATGGCCCCAATGTAATAACTCTTAGGTAATATTAATGAATTAAGACCTTTTTTCTTGATTATTTGAGACAAACGCATAGAAAATATAGTATACTTTAGACATGACCTAAATGAGATGAGCCTCGCCGCATTAAATACACAATTGCGGGGTCCTCAAATAATTGTTATGAAAACCTTAGATTTGGAGGGACCGTTTAGAAAATTTCACGGACTTTCCCAAAGTTAACAAGACGTAGATACTCTAGGCACGATTTATAATAATATTACCTTCTTAATACGGGTGCACATTTATGTAACCCAAATCCAAGTCTCAACGAAGTCGAAATGTGTTAAAAGCCACGGGCGTACTGGTACGGCGTGGTCAAAAATACATTTTCATGATGTTGTAATTCTTTAAATAATAAAGCGAAATATTAAAATGCACATAAAAAGGGAACATATATAGAAATCAGATAAAAACAAATATAACAGTTGAGCGACTGTACTAGAACCACGGAATTCGGAAGTGCCTAACACCTTTTACCGGATTAACAGAATTTCTTATTCGGATTTCTAGTTCGCAGACTGTAACAGAGTCAAACTTTCCTCGATTCGGGATTCATCCGGTGACTTGGGACACCATTAATCTCCCAAGTGGCGACTCTGAAACTAAATAAATAAATCCTGTTCCGACTGTCCTTAAATTGGAAAAACTCCTTCCTTTTATTATATCCCTTCTCGGGGTGTAGTAATTAGGCTCTTCCAAAATGAGGTAAGATGTAAAAAGGAGGTGTGACAGGACCAAAAATTCAAAAAAGAGAATTTTCTTTTAAGCTTTCTTTAAGGTGTTAATTCCCAAATAAAAAAAAAAATTCGAGGTGTTTCTTTGGAAAATTCGTGAAAAATGAAAGAAAAATTCTTTTATTTTTTATTAGGACTTTAGGGTATTGTACATAATAAATAAAAAATACTTTATCTTTTTTTTATCATTAGAATTTCTTCTTTAGGCAATCAAAATTGATATCCAAAAATATTTTGTTGCTTGTTTTGAAATTTGGCGTCCGGATATCAAATGAAAATTCGAAATATTTTTCGGTGGTTTGTTCTCTAGATTTTCTTCCTAAAAACAAGAAAAAAAAAGAATCAAAAATATTTTTTCCCTTCTAGGGCTTTTCCTTAATAATTTCCCGTAGGGTGTTTGTTTCAAAAGAAAAAAAGAAGAAGAAAAAATGCCCGTAAGCTTGAGTTTAGAATAGGTCATAGAACATTAAGTCTAGAAAATTCAAAAAAAAGGGTTTTGCATCTTTTATTTCTCTTTTCTCATCCTAGTAGTCATTAAGGTAAAAAAAGAAAAAAAGAGAATGATAGTTTGTTTGCTTTATTCTCGATCTTCCAGAACTACGCAAAGATCTAATTCATGCGGGGTCATGATTCGTAGGCAACCTACATTGGGTTCGATCGAATCATTTTTTATTATTAAAAGAAAAAAAGAGGGAAAAATGAAAAAGAAAGAAAAAAGAAAAGGGAAAAATAGAGGTAGAACCATGGGATATGAGAAATGAGAGGAAAGAAAAGAGTGATAATTAGAAGGGAAAGATGAAGGAAAAATGAGCAAGCAAGTGCTAGAAAAGCAAAGAAAAGAGAGGGTGAAATAGACAAAATTGGGATGATGCCAACTGACCTTTGTACCCTCGAAGTCATTTTAGAATCGATAACTGTAGCTAGGTGCATTGCACATAAAGTGAGACTATCTTATGTTAAATGCCCTAACGTTAACGTGATGGCTTTATATTTTATATTAAGTCCAGGCAGGTGGTTAGTTTATGGAATTCGGGCGAGGCATCCATGAACACTAGGTCAAACAGCAAGATAGCCATGACTAGTAAGGGATCGGACACAGGTGTTGTCAAATCGGAATTTGAGTTGAAAGAAGAGGCCCAAAGGTTGAAACGCCAGATAACGGAGATGTACCAGGCTTAGATTAGTGGGCACCTTCTACCCTCATTCCCCACCAACTACATCGAATGTCTTGCTTCCGTCCCACTACCATCACAATCCCAGATTCCCAATGCCGTTGGACTCTCCTCCCAATATGCCCCAGGCTTTACCCCCTGCCACAATTACCCTGCTCCTCCCCATGCCAACATCCTTCTATTGTCTAGTGAAATCTTGTTCAAAGTTCCTGATGCCCAATACTATGGTAAAAACCCAACATTCAAGACCTCGGATCCATACTAGTGCACTCCTCATCTCGGGCCTCCCATTGAAATTGAAAAACCTGCTAAGGTTGTGGAGCAAATTGAGCTATCTAGAAAATGTGTGATGTTTGCAGAAGGGTCTTCAAATGGTGTCGGGGCAAGTCGAAAAAAGCCAAAGTTGGTGGTATTAGGGATGCCAAGCAAGCCACTTGTAGTTGTCAAAGGGTCTCCCGTTACCCTTGCTGCTATTAAATCAATGACTCAGTTGCCAGCGGCTGAGACAAAGGATGTCCCGGGGAACTGCAAACGAGCAATAATGACATACAAAGGAAAAGAAGTGGAGGAAGAATTTGTTGAGATTAGAGGATCGAATCATTTCAGAGGATGTCTTACCTCCAAAGAACTAAGGAAGGACAAGATCTTCAAGGGTAGCCAAATGCCAGTAAGGGAATTAGTGACCGAGGAGGAGGTCGAAGAGTTCTTGAGAAAGATAAAAGTGCAAGACTATTCCATTATTGAACAATTAAGGAAAACTCCAGCTAATATTTCTTTGCTATCTTTGTTGACACAATCAGATGAACATCGCAAGGTCATAATGAAGATTCTTAAAGAGGCACATGTTCCTGATAACATCACATTAAATCAATTAGAAAATATTGCCAGCAGGATCTTCGAAGAAAACAGGACCACTTTTTCGGATGATGAGCTTCCTATAGAGGGTGCGGAACACAATCAAGCTCTGTGTATCACGATGAAGTGCAAAAATTATTTTGTCACCTGAGTATTCATGGATAATGGATCCAGTGCAAATATTTGCCCTCTGTCCACTTTGCAAAAGTTGAAGATCGACACCGAAAGAATCAACATGAGCAGTGTTGGTGTTCGAGGTCTTGATGGAAAAGGAAAAGGTTCTGCTGGAGATATAACGCTTGAGTTGGTGATAGGGCCAGTTGGTTTCAGTGTGGAATTTCAAGTGCTAAACATGGTCGCCCCGTATAATTTGTTATTAGGTAGGCCTTGGATACATGCGGCTAAGGCAGTGCCATCATCGCTACATCAAATAGTGAAATTTGAGTGGGACAAACAAGAGATAGTTGTGCGTGGGGAAGAGGATTTATCCTTTTATAAAGATTCATCTATTCCATTTATTAAGGTTGGAGATGATCAAGGACCTGTAGCTTATCAAACTTCCGAAACGATGTTTGTCGGAATGATTCCTAAAGGGGAATGCATTTCAAGGCCGAGGTTATCACCTTCGATATGCATGGTAGCAAATGAGATGTTGAAGTATGATTTTGTACTGGGTAAAGGTTTGGGTGCATCTTTGCAAGGTATTGTGCAGCCAGTATCTCTGCGTAAAAATCTGGGTACATTTGGTCTGGGGTTCAAGATTACAAGGGATGATGTGAAGAAGGCTACAAAGTTGGAAAAGAAAGCATGGCCGCCCTCTAGGCCTATCCCACACCTCTTCAGGACTTTTGTAAAGTCAGGGTTAGCGAAGCATCCAGTGTCAGCAGTTCCAAAGCCTGTGGTTGTCTTTGATGAGGAGTTGATTTGAGAGGGTCCAAAGTTTATTTGATGAAGTAAACACGGTAGAAATTGGGGGAGGTTCTGGTGATGAAGAAATGCATTTTGTCAGGACAAATGTGAAGATCAACAATTGGGAAGTTACTCCTCTTCCTACTCGGAGGGAGTTTTGGTAGTGGGCTTTGATTTTCTTTACTTGTCTGGATTATTCCAGGGTTGTGATTCAGATTCTATATTTCATCCGTTTGGATGTGTTAAACCTTGTTATCTTTCAATTTGAATGAAATGCAATTTCCCTTCTTCTTCATTCCTCATAGTTTCATTTTTGTTTTTCTTTTCTTTCTTGTACAGTTCTTTTTATGCTGGTTTCAATGACATGACATGCATGAGGAGTCTTCGACCGAGTTTTGAAAGCCAAGTTAATTCTGAGAATCCAAAATGGAGTGTGATGATGAAGCACAGATTGATGATGAATGGGTCGAAACCCGCCTGGAACAATTGAGTTTGATCGATGAGAAACGATTGGCAGCAGTATGGCATGGACAATTGTATCAACAAATAATGGCGAGAGCATATAATAAGAAGGTGCGCCCACGAAAGTTCAAAGTGGGTCAGCAAGTGTTGAGGCGTATTCTTCCACATCAGGCTGAGGCCAAAGGCAAGTTTGCCCCAAATTGGCAGGGGCCGTTCATCGTGACGAGAGAGTTGTCCAATGACGCTTTGTATTTGACAGACATAAAGGCAACTGTGTTGAAATGGCCATCAATTCCGATGCGGTCAAAAGATATTATGTATGTTTTCCTTTGAATTAATTGCATTTGTTTGTACTTGGCATGTTTTGAAGATTGGAATGACGAAGGTATTTTGTTTTACTATCTAAACACTTTATCCTTTGTTACCCCTTTTGAGCCTTATTTATTTTGTTTCATACCCCTCTTTTGGAACCAGTAACAAAATTCATAAACACAAGCGTGGAAAGTAAACAATGAAAAGAGAGAGAAGAAAAGGGAAGAAGAAAAGAAAAGGGAAAGAGAAGAAAAGAAAAGAAAAAAAACAACAAGAAAAAAGAGAGAAGAAAAAGAAAAAAAACAACAAAAAGAAAGAAAAAAAAGAGAAAATGGAAGAAAAGTAAGAAAAGTAACAACAACAAAGTAATTTCTATGTCATGAACTACGTTCGAACTGATTCCTTTTAAGGATACGTAGGCAGCCTCACGATTCGGTCCCATCATAATAAAAATCCAAAAGCCCCCAAGCAAGAAACTGGGGCAGAAGTTGAGGTTCTTGTAAGAAATCTGATTCCGAAAGTTGTAATTTTAAACTCATCTGAATTGTTTTGAGCCTTTAACACCCTTTCATTCTAACCTTGTCCAAAAGCCTGCATTACGGTCCAAAGAAAGACCTTCTGATCAGTCTTCAAGAAATTCCAAGTCAAGCAAGAAGAGGTGATTCGTGTCAGGGACAACACTCTGGTCCAAGCAGAAAAATGATGAAAATGAGAGAGTCTTATTGGTGAAAATCCTCACGGGCTCCGTAAGACGACACGAGCTGAGAGAAATGAAAAATGAGAGAGTCTTATTGGTGAAAACCCTCGCGGGAACCTTAAGGCAAAATTGAGTTTTCGGATGAACAAATGAGAGAGGCCTGTGGGTTAAAACCGTTCAGGACACCGCAAGATGAACAAGGTTAGGGTTTGGTTGAAGAAATCAGGTTATGGAATTCTGGGGCAACAAAGCATGGCAATTGAAAGTTGATTGGTTGGACGGATTGGGCCGCTTGCTCCAAAATGCATGTCATAATCAATGGTACCAGATGTTCCATTCAGATAAGTCTCTTTTCGTTTTCTTTCCTTTTTGTAAGTCATCCGTTTTTGGATTCCTTTTATCCTTAACTCTCAAGGTCATTGCATTTCATTCCTTTTGAGGTTTATTCTTTAAGATGTTTCAATGTCAGTCTTGTTCAAAACAAAGAAGAAAGGATGTCAAGTCTCACTACCAGTTTACCAATTGCAAAGCACAGTGGGGCCAGAACGTACCAAAGATGGCATGATGCAAAGTAAGAGACAAGGGGTCACCGGAAGTTTCATCGGTGAATTGATTGGGTAGTTTTATGAGAGATGCAAAGTTTCAGATAAAAGGGGTCAGAGATGTGAAACAACAGTCTGGGTATAAACACTCGGGTCATCGAAGGTCATGGGGTTTGAAAGTCAGTCAGGAAGTCAAGCGGTTCAGGGTTAGTTCGGGAAGCAGGTCAAAGAAAAACACAGCAGCGGAGACATCTTCAGCAAGAATGCAATCAACTAACCACCATTTTAAACTAACAAGATTTTTCTTTGATTGAAACAGGGGGCAGAAAATTTTCTTTGCTGTATCTGTTTTGTTGAAGTCAGGAGCCCGCCTGAAGAACAGAGGTATACATTTTTAGTTTTAGTAGTCAGGAGCCTGCCTGAAGAACAGAGGTATACATTTCATGTTTTAGCAGTCAGGAGCCCGCCTGGAGAACAGAGGAATACATTCAAGTTTTAGCAGTCAGGAGCCCGCCTGAAGAATAGAGGTATTACAATTCAAGTTTTAGTTTTCAAGTTCTTAATAATATCTGGTAGTATGATGCCCAACCACCAAACGGGGGCAAGAGATTTTCTTTGTTGTATATATTTTATTGAAGTCAGGAGCCCGCCTGAAGAACAGAGATATACATTTCAAGTTTTAGCAGTCAGGAGCCTGCCTGAAGAACAGAGGTATACATTTCAAGTTTTAGCAGTCAGGAGCCCGCCTGGAGAACAGAGGTATACATTTCAAGTTTTAGCAGTCAGGAGCCCGCCTGGAGAAAAGAAGAATACATTTCAAGTTTTAGCAATTAGGAGCCCGCCTGAAGAACAGAGGTATTACAATTCAAGTTTTAGTTTTAAAATTATTAATAATATCTGGTAGTATGATGCCCAGCCACCAAACGGGGGCAAGAGATTTTCTTTGTTATATCTGTTTTGTTGAAGTCAGGAGCCCGCCTGAAGAACAGAGATACACATTTCAAGTTGAAGTCAGAAGCCCGCCTGAAGAACAGAGGTATACATTTCAAGTTTTAGCAGTCAGGAGCCCGCCTAGAGAACAAAGGAATACATTTCAAGTTTTAGTAGTCAGGAGCCTGCCTGAAGAACAGAGGAATACATTTCAAGTTTTAGCCGTCAGGAGCCCGCCTGAAGAACAAAGGTATTATAATTCAAGTTTTAGTTTTCAAATTCTTAATAATATCTGGTAGTATGATGCCCAGCTACCAAACGGGGGCAAGGGGTTTTCTTTGTTGTATCTGTTTTGTTGAAGTCAGGAGCCCGCCTGAAGAACAAAGGTATACATTTCAAGTTTTAGCAGTCAGGAGCCCGCCGGAAGAACAGAGGTATACATTTCAAGTTTTAGCATTCAGGAGCCCACCTGGAGAATAGAGGAATACATTCAAGTTTTAGTAGTTAGGAGCCTGCCTGAAGAATAGAGGTATTACAATTCAAGTTTTAGTTTTCAAGTTTTTAATAATATCTGGTAGTATGATGCCCAGCCACCAAACGGGGGCAAGAGATTTTCTTTATTGTATCTAGTTTGTTGAAGTCAGGAGCCTTCCTGAAGAACAGAGGTATACATTTCAAGTTTTAGCAGTCAGGAGCGCGCCTGGAGAACAGAGGTATACATTTCAAGTTTTAGCAGTCAGTAGCGCGCCTAGAGAACAGAGGTATACATTTCAAGTTTTAGCAGTCAGGAGCCCACCTGGAGAACAGAGGAATACGTTTCAAGTTTTAGCAATCAGGAGCCCGCCTGGAGAACAGAGGAATACATTCAAGTTTTAGCAGTCAGGAGCCCGCCTGAAGAACAGAGGTATTACAATTCAAGTTTTAGTTTTCAAATTCTTAATAATATCTGGTAGTATGATGCCCAGCCACCAAACGAGGGCAAGAGATTTTCTTTGTTGTATCTGTTTTGTTGAAGTCAGGAGCCTGCCTGAAGAACAGAGGTATACATTTCAAGTTTTAGCAGTCAGGAGCCCGCCTGGAGAACAGAGGAATACATTTCAAGTTTCAGCAGTCTGGAGCCGCCTGAAGAACAGAGGAATACATTTCAAGTTTCAGAAGTCAGGAGCCTGCCTGGAGAACAATGGAGTACAATTCAAATTTTATCTTTCAAGTTTTTACTGATATTTGGCAACATGATTTAGTTTACAAGCACATGCGCACCCAGCCACCAAACTGGGGCAGAAAATATTTTTTGTTTTGTCTATTTTGTTGAAGTCAGGAGCCCGCCTGAAGAACAGAGGAATACCTTTCAAAAAAACAATCAGGAGCCCGCCTGGAGAGCAGGGAATACATTTAAGTTCAGTGGTCAAGCGTCACCCGGAGAAAGGAAAACATCTCAAAGTGTAGTCAGCAGTCAGGCAGCCACCTAGAGAAAGGGCAAAATATCACAGATCACAATTCAAGGCAGTAACAAAAGGATGTCGCCGGGAGAATACAAGTCAACAAGGCGACAAGAACCACAAGAGCAAGTTCGAAGATATAGATAGGATTTTTGTAATGCATAGATCGAAGATGTTACACCCCGCAATATTACGTCCCACAGTAATACATTACGGTGATGTTACGCTTTTGCAGTAATAAGTTGCGACGATATTGCACACTACAGTAATGTAAGTTGAATTTGTCGTAAGGTAATTGACATTCGTCCAAGGAAAAGATTATTTTGGGATTATAAGGATTATAAGTGATGGGTAAATTCGTGAAAGTAAGAGGGTAAGTAATATTGAAGAAAAATAAATTTTGTCAATGTTTGGCATGTTGGAGTAAAATACGGTCCGAGAAAAAAAATATACCCGATATTTATGAACTAGTATCATGCAAGGTATCATATGACCACGGTAGTATAATGTATAAAGTATATTAAAAATAAGTTGAATTTTAAGTAATTTGGGGCAATTTTTAAATTATGCGGGTAATTGATTAATTACCGGAAAATGAAATATTACCCGATTAACTAATAAATGGATAAAAACTTAATAGTTATCCCCCAACCACGTGGCAAGAAGCCACTTAGATAAGAAGTGACTAAGTAGTCACTTATTGCTACCTAGGCATAAAATAAGAATTGGTGGCTAACTAAATGATCTGCTAAGATCCAAAATGAATTAAAGGAATCCAAGAAACGTTATTCTCTCAAAACTTCAAAGAACCCGCAAACATTTTCCTCTCAAGATTTCAAGGAAACTAAGAACGTTATCCATCTTTCTTGGTTTGAATAATTCAAAGGTAGAGGCTTAAAATTTCATTCCAGAATTCCAACGAAGCAGTGGAAAATTTCGTTTAAGAAAAAGTCATGCATATCCCGAAAGTAATGTTCCCTCCTGAAGATTGCAATTCAGAAACTAATTTATATCAAGGAAACGTAGAAGACAGACGCAAAATTTCGTCCAATTTCAATTCTTCAACTAGAGGGAGCATATTTCGTTCATTAGGTTTAAAAGAGCAGAAGCAGTTTCGTCCACAATTTCCATGAAGGTTCTCCAACAGGTTTGAGGTATGTTAAGGCACTTCCTTCTTTCTTTTGTCATGATCTAATATGAAATGAATATTCTTTTGGCATGATCTAATGTGAAATGAATACGCTATTTCATAATGAATCTACTCCTATCAACTAAGGTTGTCCATGTTGTTCTTTCCGTACAAATTTATTCTAAGTAAGTATGTATGATCCTTGAGTCCTAGTAAAGTTCATAATGATGGTATGATGTCCATAATGTTAATCGAAGGTGCAACAACCTTATGTCACTCTGAAAGGTTTGGAACGTGATTCCATTAGTCGAGCACGTATTATATATATGTATCTATTTTACTCTACCGAGCTGAGCTATAGTCGGCCGGGTACGACACCTATTGTGCAACCACTGATCAGTTGGGTTTACCGAGCTCCACGTGGCCGGGTATGATTCTACCGAGCCTTATGATGGCCGGGTATGTTTTTACCGAGTCCTCTTTGAGGCCCGGTACGATATGATGATGATGATGCCCACAGAGGCGAATGTTTTTAAAAGTTTATGTATATATATGTATTATGCATTACATGTCAGTAGTCCCCAGAGACACTCAGATGTTACAGGTTGTAGCTCCTCTATCTCTCTTTATATTACTGTTCTTATTTATACTTTCCTGCCTTATATACTCAGTACTTTATTCGTTCTGACGTCCCTTTTGCTCAGGGACGCTGCGTTTCATGCTCGCAGGTCCCGATAGACAGGTCGAGAGACCTCCAAGTAGGCTATCAGCTCAGCGGAAGATGTTGGTGCGCTCTATTTGCTTCGGAGTTGCTTGTTTAGTTAGTAAGATTTAGACGTGTATTGTTTGGTATGGCGAGACTCTATCCCGACCTTTATGACATTTATGTACTCTTAGAGGCTTATAGACATATGTCGTATACGTGAAAGATTGTATGGCCTTGTCGGCATATGTTTTGAGTTTATAAATGATTATGTTGACCTATTAGGTCTGTATGTCACGTGTATATGATGATGTAATAAGAAAGATACATTATGTTGATACTCGGTCGAGTAAGCTACCGGGTGCCCGTCGCAGCCCATTGGTTTGGGTCGTGACAAAAGTGGTATCAGAGCAGTTCTGTCCTAGGGAGTCTACAAGTCGTGTCTTGTAGAGTCTTGTTTATGGGTGTGTCGTGCACCACACTTATAAGCAGGAGGCTACATGGCATTTAGGACTGTCACTCTTTCTTCCTACTCTAGATCGTGTGGTAGAGCTCAGTTATAAGAATTCTAATTTCGAACTTCTATTTTATTTGTAATAAGACAATGCCTACGTTCAGAAAGATGATCGATAAGAGATATAGTCGTGGAAGTGTTGAATTAGAGGAATTAGATTTTGCATTTTTCTTATGATAAGTAAATGTGAGGTTTTTAGCAAATCATGGGTGTACTGAAAGGTGTAAGCCTATTGATAAGGAATCTTAAGGCAAGAATATTTATCCACCTTTATGGTGAAAGGCAATGCTTTTAAGAAGTAAAAGAAGCAAGGTGAAAAAGGATACGAGGCATCCAGTTAATGAAGATTATCGGTATTGCAGTTCCGACAGAAAAATTTAAGCATTAAAAGTTACCCTCAACAGTAACAGAGGTATGTACAACTGGCCGTACCCATCCCAATTATGCCATATGGGGGCTGACAGGTGTAGTTTAAGAAAGACCTGGCTGGGGTTAGAGTAAACCAAAATGGCGAGTGAATTGTTTGTGTTAGTTGACTTTTCCGAAGGACATTGCAAGTATGCTAGTAGATCCCCTCATGAGACACCTAGATGGTGCACCCTAAAATATTAAAGCTAGATATGAGCATTGGAAGCCTTGAAGAAATGAATATTTCTTTAGTATGGCTCCCGCCCCAGTAAAGAAGGAATGTTAGGCAATTGAAAGAGCTAGTGAATGGAAAAATGGGAGCTAAAAGCGAAAGAATGTTGCATTGAAGTTTTCAAAAGAAAAGGGATATGCAGAAATATTAGCAGAGTGATAAGAATAGAAATAAGGAAGCATTATGAATAAAGTGTGATACATGGATGAAAACGGTAGAATGTTACGGAACCTATAGTCAAATGAAGGAAGAGATGAAAGGTGATGGGCCTCAAGACAAAGAAAGAATATAGGCCATAAGGTTATACCCTCATTTCGAGAAATAAGTTCGTAACTCCAACGCGACTACCAGATGGGAGAGTTAATCCCCAGAGTAACAAAAATCAGTATGGATTGTTAAACTAGATAGACTAAATATGAATTAGGGACTGAGTAATTTGATAACGATCGGCATCATGAGAATTTCAGATCGCGTTCCGACGATAATAGTTGACAGAATGGTCATTCAGGGAGACGCTTCCCTAAAGCAAGCAATGTGAGCAAAGTTAAGCTTAAGAGACTGTATGTGCCTGTTACGCTAAGTGTCACCCTCGCGAGTAAGAGAATTTGTCATCCTTAGTGCAGAAGAATTACCGCAAGGCGAGTAAGGATCATTGATGTTGAGAAACGACGCCAAAGATGTAGAGGTAAAACATCTATAAGTAGATCCTCGTGGCTTCAGCTTTTAGTACACCTCCAAAGGGGGGAATATGGAGTTATGTAACATTAAGTCAGAATTAAGTGGTTCTAGTGATCATAGAATGGTAAAGGAAGAATGCGATAAATGAAAGATGAATGAGATGGCACTTATCCAAATCTTACAGGTACACTACGATTCAAGAATATTGTGCAAGCACAACGTCAAGGAGAGGAAGTAAAGGTTCCTGCCCGAACTGTTATTAATAAATAAGGAGCCAGTGCAAGACGTAAGTTAAGACAAAGGAAATAACTCTAGAAAGATTATGGGGAATACTGATATGAGAATGGGCCAACGACTAATTAGTAATTTGTCAGAAGGGTCCCAGTTATGACTAAATAGGAGGTTGCAGACGAGTCATCAGATCGTGTAAGATAAACATAGTAGAAACCAACATGGAGAATTCAACTTTGAAGAATATCATTATAATACTTGAGATATATTCAAACAAGAGTCGGGTAGTTAAAGGTACCGTATGAGTGTCACATAGATAAAAGAAAGTGCCACTGGAAAGGCAGTCAAAATATCAGTTCAAAAGCAACCATACAAGCACAAGGGCATGAAAGCAAGCAACTACAGATGATTATAGGCAAGTAAGGACATCAAAAAGGTCTGTAATAAGGTCACAACTTTACGAGAGTCAAGGGTTCTCCCTAAGTACTATAACAAAAGACTAGCTGAGGAGATAAGAAAGAAGGCTTCAATCTAAGCACAACGACCTAAAGAGGAAATGGTCGTGTAACAACAATCTCGCAATAACATTGTAAGCATTACAAAGGAAAGTGGCACCTACCATGGCTAATGAATGGGGAGTAAAATGAGAAATGATATTCAAGATCATATGATTTGTATGGAAATTCCAAAATGCATGGGCACCAAGATAAGCTAAGCATGCACGTAAAAAAAAAATACTAGGAAAAGTAATTCCTTATGTTTGAAGAAAGCTGATATGGAACAAAAAGAATTATTCGATACATGATCCAGAGTTAGTTATGTTATGACCGCACTTAAGAGTTCGATGTTTTATACATGCAACATATACAGCCGTAGAAGATTCCGGTATAAGTTAAAAGAAAGAATTGGGCCCAGGTCATAGACGAAAGATTGAATTATTAAAAGATTGTATCATGGGTATTCCTCAGCGCTCGTGAAAGGCTAAATATAATAACTAATACCATGAACCGCAGATCGGGAGGTATCTTAAGCCTACATAAAGGCTGATCAGAAGAAGAAGGAAACTAAAGAGTTACATCAACGAAGTAAATCAAGAGTCTGATTATTAAACCTACAAAAATTATAGAAGTTGTGCTTGAGGACATGACAGAATCACTCTTAATATAAGATGTTCAAGAGAAATAACACAAGAACCATAATCTATAATGGCTCGACATGGAAACTAGTTAGAAGAATACCAGCCTCATAAGAAGTCAGTACGAATCTCCCACCGGATTGTGTATGTACCAGAGGTGCGAGTATTATAATAGAGCTTCAAGTTATAGACGTGAATTACACTTAGGTGGAAGGGAGGTTATGAAAGAGATAGAAGATATGATACGAGATTTTAAGTAAGTAAGATAAAAGTGAGCAACGTACAAGGTACTAAAATGCAAAAAGTTGTGAATAATCCATACTTCGGATAGAAGGTTATAAGCACGGGGATTCAATATCCAGGAATGATAGCGGCATCGTTAGTGGCATATCTTCCAACCTATGATTTCTATGTATCGAGAGGTGTAGTTAAAAGAGTATAGAGGAGATAGAGACGATGTGACATCTTGCTCGATATTCCAGAATAACATAAGGAAATCCATGTGCAAGCAAGTTGAAGAAAGGTTGCAAGTAGTATAAATGGATATGTGTAGGTTGCAAGATAAAGTATGGTAGAGCGACATGGTTTTAGGAAGACATGAGTAAGGATAAGAAAAGGCGAGTGAGAAGGTAACGAGAATGGATAAGTCCTCGGGATTAAACCCTTGAAAACAAGAAGAGATAATGGTTTATCAAAAGTTATAGAAAGATCAGTATAGCCTGAATGAACTCAAAGGAGTCTAAGACTAGTAGCATTTAGAAAAGATGGAATATTGCCCTGATAATACAATAAGGGTGTAATTGTGATGGATATAGGATGACGTTTAGATCTTCGAGTGAGTAATGATTTGAAGAGGATTTCATCGATTGTACGAGATCAAAATACCCACATAAGTGAATCACATTGGGATGCTATAAAATACGGTCATTGAAGTACAGTATCACCCGTAAGTGGATAAAAAAAATCACTTCAAATATTCCTTGATGGAACGTAAGCCTTAGTGGCAAGATGTGATGTAAGGAGTTTCAAATTATCAGTGGTATATTATAGATTAATATTGAGGTGAATCAACAATGGATGAACAAAAGTCACAAAGTATGAGATGAGATTAGGCCGCCATTCTTAAGACGAACGGTAATGAAATAGCATTGAAGGACTGAGATTTATACCTAAAGGATAGGCCACAAAAGTAACTGGGAGCTTGGTAAGCATACCTCAGTAAAGGTAGATTGAAGGAAAAATTATGGTATAGTATAATCCATGTAAATGCAGTAAAGTCATATGAATTGGTAACCAAATCTATGAAATAAGGTATGGCCATATTCAGAAGTTCTACAAAGTATCGAGCAAAGGACTTCTGTACACCTATAGAGGCCCAGCGAGGCATCCTATTAAGCCTAAGGCCTACAGATTGACTAAAAGATAAAAGGAAAGAGGAAAGATGAATCGCATAAGTGCACCTACAAAGCCAGGGTCATACAGGCTGCATGACAGGAGGTAACAGAAGTAGCAAGATTAGGAAGATTTCGACCTCAGGTCATGATATGAGCAAAAAGACTAAACGGAGGAATACCCTAGACTTTGGATTTATTCACAGAGCAACTGCTTAAATGGCAAGAATAGTATTAAGGTATTCACTAAAGCTATAAGTTACGAAAATGATAAGAGCATCAGTCAACATTCGAGGATGAATTTTCCAAAGGGGGAATAATGTTACACCCCGCAATATTACCTCCCGCAGTAATACATTACGGTGATGTTACGCTTTGCAGTAATAAGTTACGACGATATTGCACCCTACAGTAATGTATGTTGAATTTGTCGTAAGGTAATTGACATTCGTCCAAGGAAAAGATTATTTGGGGATTATAAGGATTATAAGTGATGGGTAAATTCGTGAAAGTAAGAGGGTAAGTAATATCGAAGAAAAATAAATTTTGTCAAAGTTTGGCATGTTGGGGTAAAATACGGTCCGAGCAAAAAAAAATATACCTGATATTTATGAACTAGTATCATGCAAAGTACCATATGACCACGGTAGTATAATGTATAAAGCATATTAAAAATAAGTTGAATTTTAAGTAATTTGGGGTAATTTTTAAATTATGCGGGTAATTAATTAATTAACGGATAACGGAATATTACCCGATTAACTAATAACGGATAAAAACTTAATAGTTATCCCCAAACCACGTGGCAAGAAGCCACTGAGATAAGAAGTGACTAAGTAGTCACTTATTGCTACCTAGGCATAAAATAAGAATTGGTGGCTAACTAACTGATCTGCTAAGATCCAAAATGAATTAAAGGAATCAAAGAAATGTTATTCTCTCAAAACTTCAAAGAACCAGTAAACATTTTCCTCTCAAGATTTCAAGGAAACTAAGAACGTTATCCATCTTTCTTGGTTTGAATAATTCAAAGGTAGAGGCTTAAAATTTCATTCCAGAATTCCAACGAAGCAGTGGAAAATTTCGTTTAAGAAAAAGTCATGCATATCCAGAAAGTAACGTTACCCCCCCCTTCAAAAAGAGTGCAAGAAAGATTCCCTCCTTAAGATTGCAATTCAGAAACTAATTTATATCAAGGAAACGTAGAAGACAAACGCCTTCTTTAGCAAAATTTCGTCCAATTTCAATTCTTCAACTAGAGGGAGCATATCTCGTTCATTAGGTTTAAAAGAGCAGAAGCAGTTTCGTCCACAATTTCAATGAAGGTTCTCCAACAGGTTTGAGGTATGTTAAGGCACTTCCTTCTTTCTTTTGGCATGATCTAATGTGAAATGAATACACCATTTTATAATGAATCTACTCCTAGCAACTAAGGTTGTCCATGTTGTTCTTTCCGTACAAATTTATTCTAAGTAAGTATGTATGATCCTTGAGTCCTAGTAAAGTTCATATTGATGGTATGATGTCCATAATGTTAATCGAAGGTGCAACAACCTTATGTCACTCTGAAAGGTTTGGAACGTGATTCCATTAGTCGAGCATGCATTATATATATGTATCTATTTTACTCTACCGAGCAGCTATAGTCGGCCGGGTACGACACCTATTGTGCAACCACTGATCAGTTGGGTTTACCGAGCTCCACGTGGCCGAGTATGATTCTACCGAGCCTTATGATAGTCGGGTATGTTTTTACCGAGTCCTCTTTGAGGCCAGGTACGATATGATGATGATGATGCCCACAGAGGCGAATGTTTTTAAAAGTTTATGTATATATATGTATTATGCATTACATGTCAGTAGACCCCAGAGGCACTCAGATGTTACAGGTTGTAGCTCCTCTATCTCTCATTATATTATTGTTCTTATTTATGCTTTTCTGCCTTATATACTCAGTACTTTATTCGTACTGACGTCTCTTTTTTCTGGGGACGCTGCGTTTCATGCCCGCAGGTCCCGAAAGACAGGTCGAGAGACCTCCAAGTAGGCTATCAGCTCAGCAGAAGATGTTGGTGCGCTCCATTTGCTTCGGAGTTGCTTGTTTGGTTAGTATGATTTAGATGTGTATTTTTTGGTATGGCGAGACTCTATCCCGACCTTTATGACATTTATGTACTCTTAGAGGCTTGTAGACATATGTCATATACGTGAAAGATTGTATGGCCTTGTCGGCATATGTTTTGAGTTTATATATGATTATGTTGGCCTATTAGGTCCGTATGTCACGTGTATATGATGATGTAATAAGAAATATATGTTATATTAATACTCGGTCGACTAAGCTACCGGGTGCCCGTCGCGGCCCATCGGTTTGGGTCGTGATAGTAGACTAGTCTAGCTTCTTTTTATTTTTGACATTGTATAGTAAGGGGGTCAGCAAGCAGTAACAGCAGCAACAGCAGTGAAATCACAGCTCCCGGTAGTCCCAGCTACCAAAACTTCCCAAACTACACTGACCTGATTCCATTTTAGCCAAGGATATGTAGGCAGCCTCAGAAGCAGGGTGCAGTCAAACTTTTCAAAAATGCTTCACATGGAGTATTCAAACGGGAAAAAATCGCTCGTTTTCGCTCACTTATCTTTGCACGAAAACTCTTCGTGTTTCCGAGCAAAGAGGGGCAGTTGTGAGCACGTGATTTTTGCCCTATATGAATTACTCACATAAATTCAAAACAAATAGTTTCTTTTAGTTTTTGCAATTTTGTGGATTTTTGTGACATTTTCTGTTAATTGTTTGTATTTTTGCATGTGCATTATAATTAATGAAAAATATAAAAATATATATTGCATCTGCATTTAGGACTTAATTTTACATATTTTTAGATTAATTAGTAATGAGGATTTTACAAAATAGAAAAAATCACGAAAATAATTTATTTATGTATTACTTAATTCTTAGCTTTGAATTTCGTTAGTTTTTCTTTAATTTGGTAGTTAATTAATAGCATTGATTATTAATTAGGGATTAATATAATTGGGTAGGTTAATTTAGTTTTTAGGTCTAATATTAGTTTTTATTTTAATTTGAAAAAAAAAAAGAAATGAAAAGAAAATACAAAATAAAATGAAGAGAAGAAGTAATTGGGCCAGTTTGAATTAAATACCCCAGCCCAAACCTTTCCCCCTCTTGAGAACGGATCTCCAGGCCCAAAAATTCCAAACTCGGCCCAGGCTCCACATCCCACCAAACGACCTCGTTTCACTCCCTTTCCATCGTGACCGTTGGATCTATGAGATCCAACGGTCCTGGACTGATAATGACTTCACATATTAAAGTCCTAATAACCTAGTATCCATGTACTTCACCCCTACCCCGTCTTTCGTCTCTCACCTCACCAAAGACTCCACCGTCTCCGCCATCTGCCGCCGCCGGAAATCGCCTACGCGCCGGCGAGTCTCCGTTCCCCACCAAAATTACACCATACGTTCCCCTCCATCTCCTCATCTCGAATCCCATATCAGTTTCCCTCAAACACCCGTCAAACCTCTCGAATCTGGATTTGAAGATGAACCCTAACTTCTCAAAAAACTCAAATCGTGAGAGTTATTGAAGATTGAGGCCGAAATTGATCTCATTCATGTGTTTTTGCCTAAAAATACATGATTAAGACCCATTTCGTTCAAAATCTGAGGCTCAAGGAATAACCTTAGGGCTTGCCTGTCCGGTTTTAGGTACCTCCAGTTTCTTTTCTTTTTCCTACATGTCTTTTTCTTTTTAGTTCAAATTCACTCTCATCTCTTCTCCGTCCCCTCTCTTTGTTGCTTCGTTATGTGTTAACTTCCCTTGTTCTTTCTGTTTTGTTTTGCATGATTGGCTTAACCATGAATTTTGCCTAATTAATTTTGATAATCGGGTCGTTTCTCTTTCTGTTGAGGAATTCGAATCAGTAGAGTTAGTTTTGTATTCTTCTTTGGTATGATCTGTTTGTTAATTTTCAGGGTTAAATCAATCAGTTTCTTATTTTTTGTTGTGTTTTTAGCTTAACTTAATTTGTGTAATCAGACTCACTACCCTAGGATCCAACTGGTTAAACTTTGTGTGTTGTATTATACAATGTGTGATTCGAGTTTGTTTCACTGTAGTGGGTTAAGACTTCTTGGGGTTTGGGGTAAGGCAGGCCTGGGCATTAGAGGCCCATCCGTTAGGGCCCAGGTTTGGAATCCAGCTGGGCCATTGAGCCGGCCTGACCCAAGTAAGAGGAGGGTAATAACAAGGGTATTGGGGGGTTATTTTAGGAAGTTCATCTTGGGGAATCTTTTAGTAAGAGAATGGGAAGCTTCTATTAGGGGTTTTAATTTAAATTTTCAGATTGTTAGTAGGTTAACTTGAGTAGCAAGTCAGTAACTCAGGGATTACTAAGCAAAAAAGAAAATTCACAAAGGGGCAAAAGGCAAAACTAAAATATGAAGGATGCCCTACTTTGCTTGCCTATAAAGGCATCCTAAACTTGTCTTTCAAGGCAGACCTAAGGGATAGAAATTCTGAAAAAACCATACACGGCTAAAAGTTGTCTCTACTACTCCATTTTAGCTTCAGTAATTTTTGATTCTTTGAAGTTCTGAAAATAATGATATTCAGTGATGGAATTTGAGTAGGGTTTGATATTAGTTCAAAAGGTTTTTTGATCGAGTTGTGTTTAAAACTACTGTTCCATTGATCTTCCCTTGAATTTGGAGGTCTTTTGACATTTTGAAATAGCTTCGGACTCTCTCTAGTGTTGAAGAATGGTTTAAATTGGGTTTTGAAAGTGCTGGTCCAAGTTTTCTGTCCATTTACTATTTCATTGGTGTCTGAGTCTTTTAGCTGGGTATTTGGTTGAATCTGGGATTTCCCTTGCTGCAGTTGAGTTTTATTGTCTTGGTTTATTGCTGTTGCTATCACCTGAGCTCACAAATTTCCTTGTTTACTGTTGTAATCAGGTACATGCCCCTTTGAAACTCTATCTGTTTGGATGAATCTTTGAATTGAAGAATAAATGAGAAAGAAGGATTTTCTACTGTTCGATTGTTTGCCGGTTTAATTATGCTTTACTTTGAATTTCTTTGCTTACTTGACATGCCATACTGTTAGTTGATCTATGTGCTAAGTAAACAAGTACTTTTGCAGTTGAATTGGGACTATTGTAAAGCCAAAGGGACAGTTTATTATATAGGTTCAAGTCATACGTGCATGTTTGAGAAATCTGGTGATTGTTTTGACTCAGCTGCCAGGGTGTTCTTTAATTTGACAATACATTAATCACGTTCTGTTGATCATATGTGCAGCCACTGTTTTACTGAAAGTATATTTTCAGATTTCTGGGTGTTACAATCGTGATTAAAGAAAAATGATCCATAATACGTCAAACAATAGATTTAGTTCATTTTGGTTTGATTGTGAGCATGTGTAATTGGAAATTGTAGGTTTAATGTTCAGTTAATGGTTCAACACTTAAAGAACAGAGTTCAATTCCTTTTTATGTGGTTTTTAATTAAATATAAGTGATAGTTAAGCCTGAGGATTTAATCCTAAGGTTTGTGTTGGGGCCGACCCAATTATTGAAACATAGATGGCCAGATTCATCGCGGGGAACTCTTTTTATTGGCAAAAGCTGGGATCACACTAATTCCCATATAATTGGATGATTCCCGTGCAGGGAGACTTTATCTCGAGTCCGCATTTGACGTTACGCAGGTTCCAAATTCGGAACTCACATTGGGTTGGGGATGTAAGCCCTTTTCATTTTTTTTGTTTTCATTTACTTTGTTCTTTCTTTCCATGTGAAGGGCCAATTGTTGGGCCCAAGTCCTTGCATAATAATAGTACAATTCACAACGTTGGGTTGTTGACCTTAATTTGGTCCAAGGATTCAACTTTAGTCAGCAATAACCTCTCTTGCTCGTTTAGTTAATGAATTGAGTTGGGCCGTAATTAAATAACACAAATAGTCTATGGCCCTTTAAGATTTAGTTTAAGTACTTCTTTAATTTAGAATTGAGGTGTGTCATGCCTCACAAAAATAATAATTGCGTGGCCCTCGTTTTAATTAATTTAACTCAATCTTAGAACTCGAAGCGTGTCATTTAGCAAATTTCCATGGCCCTCTAAAGTTACCAACACGTTAGTTGCTTTAGGCGCGTATTTTAATAACCTACTTTCCTAAACTCGGGTGTGCATTTCATGTGACCCAAATCCAAATCCCAAAACGTTGAATAAAATGTGTTTCGGATTGCGGGTGCATTTCATGTGACGCGATCCAAAGACATGTTTTAAACGACGTTCAACATTCTTTTAAAAATTGAATAAAAGCGTTAAATAATTTAAAATTGCACTGTAGGTTTGAACATGTATTAAAATTAAATAATTAAGCCGAATATAACAGTTGAGCGACCGTGCTAGAACTACGGAACTCGGGAGTGCCTAACACCTTCTCCCAGGTTAACAGAATTCCTTACTCGAATTTTTGGTTCGCGGATTGTTAAACAGAGTCAACCCTTTCCTCAATTTGGGATTTGAAACCAGTGACTTGGGACACCATAAATCTCCCAAGTGGCGACTCTGAATCTTTTAATAAATAAATCTCATTTCGATTGTCCTTTAATTGGAAAAACTCCCTTTATTATGCCCTTCTAGGGGTGTAGTAGAAATAGGAGGTGTGATAGTGCCCATTTCTGCCCAAAAATCATAAAAGTAGAAGAGTCTGAAATAGGAGTCGAGTTAGAGTGTACCTCTCTCTGTGTCTCTTGATGTAGTATGATTGAATATGCCTGGGAAGGGGAAGGAAGAGGTTTTATTATCAAGATGTTTCCTCTTACACTAGTATAGGCTTCATTCAATCCCATAAGAAATTGGATTAGTCTTTGGTCTTCATTCATTTTAATATTGTGTGTTTTGGCTCCACACTTACACTCACAACTACAAATCATGAATGTATTGAGCGCCTTCATTTGATCCCATATCCTCTTAAGCTTGGTAAAGTAACCAGCCACATCACTTGATCCTTGAGTGATATTGTTTAATTCCCTTTGCAGCTGGAATAGCTTGGTACCATCTGCTTGGCCATATCTTTTTTCAAGCTCATTCCAAAGTTCTTGAGCAGTCTGGGAATAAATGACACTCTCTGCAATGTCTATGCTGAGTGAATTAAGTAACCAAGCAATGACCATGTCATTGCATCTCTTCCACTGCTCTAACAGGGGTGAATCAGGAGATGGACATGGGCAAGTTCCATTGATGAATCCCAACTTGTTTTTGGCTGAGAGAGAGATGAGTACTCCCCTGCGCCAGTTTCCATAACTTGTTCCATTCAAGTTGATATTGATGAGGTTGATTCCTGGGTTATCAGAAGAAGTTAAGAAGTAAGGATGGCAAGAATCAATTTGCTGAGAAGGAGTAAGAGTAGTTTGTGAAGATCTGCCAGCCTGTGTAGCAGGATCAATTACTGTTTCTACCATAGTGTCTGAGAAATGAAAATATAGAGAAAAAAAAAATGAACGATTGCTTTTAGCAATGCTCTGATACCATAAAAATATTTAGGAAGAAACGAGATGGAAAACTAATTGTTTTCAATATCTGTGTGTTAATTCTTGTACAAGACTAGTAGTATCTATATACAAAGTGTAACGACCCAATTCCCGAACCCGGTCGTGATGACGTCTCTCGTGAAGACACGACCAACCTACAGAATAACATCACCTCTTTTAACAGTTTCTTAACATGAATAGGACTAAAACATTAATAACATTATCATAAGTGCGAAAGAAAAATGATAAAACAGGAAACCATCCCGACACAGCCCGAAATCGGGGTGTCACAAGTCATGAGCTACTACAGAGTCTACCAAATACAACTACAAGGCCAGTAATATATAGAATAGAATATAGAATCAAAGGAAGAAGTTCGGTGCCGCGAACGCTGGCGGTCACCTTGCTCAGCTACGATAGCAAAATCTTTAATCAGCTCAAAACCCGATACCAGGTGAACAAATACATGCATCTGCACACGAGGTGCAGGGAGTAATGTGAGTACTCCGACCCAGTGAGTAATAAACATAAATAAAGGCTAAGGATAAGAAATCATGGAAAAATACAAAGTAAACTATAACTGGCAGTTTAGAACATTTAATAGTGAAGCAACAAGTCCATGAAATCGGGGTACAGATACCAAGGTAAGTATAACAGATAACGAACAATGCATGAGTGCAATGCAATGCATATGACGATACACTCCGGTACCCACTGCGGCGTGCAGCCCGAGCCATCCATTTATTTATCATCGACGGCGCTCACTAGGGGTGTGTGCAGACAACGGAGGGGTTCCTACGACCCAAGAGCTATAACATTATAAGGCCTAAAAGCCTACTCACCTCTCCAGCGCTCACTGGAATGGGCTCAGACTCCGAAGGGGCTCCTACATCCCAAGCGCAATATCAAGCCATCTCGTGGCATCAATTTATTCCTGGTCAGTCATTGTTACTTGACTGGTCAGTCATTGTTACCTGACCAAAACGCGTATTACAGTGCCATTGTTACCAGCGATCAACCATTGTTACCAGCGATCAACCATTGTTACCTGACTGGTCAGTCATTGTTACCTGACAAAAACGCATATTACAGTGCCATTGTTACCACTATCCCAAATCACTGTTGCGGCGCACAGCCCGATCCATGCTCAGTCCAGAAATCATAATAAGACCCTTGGGCATTTGTAAGACAGTCGTTCTCAGCCCAAAATATCATTTAGAAATATCACTTAAGTTTTCAAATCTTAGAAAAAAAGATGGCTGAGTTTGTAAAACTGTATTTAAAACCTTGGACTGAGATCAATTATGTAAAAGTATGGTAAGAAACCATTAAAAATAATCCCTGAAGGATTCAATCAGTTGGTGTGAGGCCAAATTATAACAATTAATCCATTTTTATAAGAATATCAACTAATCTTCAAGCAATTTGGTAGTATTTTTATCAAGCGGGACAGACCAAGTCATAATCCCCAACGGTACTTTACCCCACACCCGTTATCCGGCGTGCAAGTCACCTCAGTATAGCGTTACAATGTGAAATTTCTGGGGTTTCAAACCCTCAGGACATCATTTACATTCATTACTCACCTCAA
Organism: Nicotiana glauca; assembly: GCA_026770625.1. Lineage (NCBI taxonomy): Eukaryota > Viridiplantae > Streptophyta > Magnoliopsida > Solanales > Solanaceae > Nicotiana > Nicotiana glauca. The sequence continues at coordinate 214,307 of MU761787.1, read as the reverse complement.
GATGGTCAAAGTCTAGCTCGCTATGCCCTTGCCTCTCAAATTGGCATCCTCGTGCGTTGAATCTATCTAAAATCAGAACGAATACGTCATAATATGTTTAGGGAACAAAGACCACTTGAAAACAATCAAATTACCACAAAATTCCCGAAATTGGTCAAATCCGACCCCCGGGCCCACATCTCAAAATTTGACAAAATTCACAAAACTAGAATCCTTTTACTCTCACGAGTCTAACCATACAAAATTTATCCAATTCCGATACCATTGGGTCCTTCAAATTATTATTTTATATTTTGGAAGATTTCACCAATTTTCTTCTCAAATTCCATCCCAAATCACAAATTAAATGATGAGTTCAATGATATATTCATGTAATCTAGCCAAATCT